>APFE031027212.1:48341-178200 GCA_000404065.3 Pinus taeda | reverse complement strand
ACTGAGCTGACTAATTACAACTCAAATATAACTCAATCTTATCTCCTTAATTAAGGGATAATCTCTTTAATTTAAGGGATAATTGTTGCATGACTAAAAAAAGACTTCTAACTTGAATTTCTCCAACTAATTAATTCATAATAAATTAATTAATTATTTCCAAGCAGCTGGTGAGACTAAATTCGATTTTAATTCACAATTTTAATTCAAGGACAAATTAAAATTGGAATTTCTGGATTCTATTTTTATTATTTCTTGTTGCTATTTTCAACACTCTCTCTCAACAAGAAAGGAATTCAACTCGATCCCGATTGCGAACCTTTGGAATGTTATGCATGCAACACTTCTCTCTAGTGTTGTTGCTCCAACAACTATAGAAACAGAAAAAAAACAACCAACCTGAATCAGTATGATGCATCTGTCATCAAAGTCTCTAACTGCTATTGCCTCTGTCAACTGAAAACTTTGCGCTTCGGCTGACTCTGCCTTTCTGCACTGTTGTCAATCCTTTTCTGTGCTCTTCAGTGTCTGACTGCTCTAGCCTCTGTCACTTTGATCTCCGACTCATCAATGCCACTGATTCCTCTCGCTACTATGTACTTTGGGGTCCCGTAGCAAGTTACGATCCATGAGATAAACCTCTCGATGGACCCTGCCCAATATCAACCCTCTTGGGACTATCACTTCACATCGCCCCACCTCACATCTGGAGGTATGGTTGCATGTGATCCCTCTAGCCACTTCTCCAATTGTGGCTCCTCCACAATTGTCTGAGACTTCTTCTAGGATTGCATGTTGAGAGGTAATTTGCTCTCCCTCTCAACTACCAAGTCTCTAACATTTGCCTTGCTCCTTAAGGTTTTGCATGCATCTTAAACTTCAAGAGCATACAGGTTCTGAACTCGTGAACTGATCTGTTTCACCTGTCTTGTGGTGATGTGTCTAAGGAATGCCTTTCCTTTACTGAAGACAACATCGTAGCCTTTGTCCTCCAACATCGCGACCGATACCAAGTTCTTCTTCAGTCCAGGTACATACTTCACATCTGTCAAGGTGATAGGAGCTCCATGCTCCTTCTGAAAAGCAACCGTGCCCACTCCTGAAACACTATACTTTTCGTCGTCACCCATCTCTATGCGCATCTTGAGGTCTTTCTCCTCCAAGGTACTGAATAAACTTTTATCAACGATCATGTGGAATGAGGGTCCACTGTCAAGATACCAAACACAACCCATCATCGATGACACCATGCATGCGATGAGGGTAAAGTCCATTTCGAACTGAGAGGCTAATGCTCTGCCTTTCGATCCTTCCGAGGATCCCTTCTTGGATTTCTTCGATGGGCAATTAGTCTCATAATGTCCCATCTCATGACAATTAAAGCATCTCACTTTAGACTTGTCACCCTTCTTCCCTCCATGAGAAGAATTCGATTTGGAATGGGAATCCTTCCCCTTCCCTTTCCTTGCCTTACTCGCTAAGGCCAGATTTTCTTCATCATCATCCTTGGATGAAGAACCATCTCGAGTGCTCCCCTTGATCTCCTCCTGCATGAGATCCGACCACAGTCGTTCCCAATCCGACAGTTTCTCCCTTCTATTCACAGACACCTGGTAGCTATTCCAGTTCTTTGGAAGGCCAAGGAGAGTGATGCTCACTATATCATCATCGACAGGAGTTATTCCCACATTGCTAAGCTCATCTCTGCAAGTGGTGAGCTTGTTCAGAGATGTGGAAATAGTATCGCCATTCTCCATCGTGATTCTTCGAAGCTTATCCTTAAGCGCCAATTTCCTCTAGTCGCAACTGTTTTGGTAGAGGTCCTTCAATGTCTTCCACATTGAAAATGGAGTATCCTGCCCATGGAGACTCGAGACAATATGGTCTCGAACTCCCTCAAGGATGATTTGTCTCGCCTTCGCCACACACTTCTTCCACTCAACCAACTGTTGTGCATTAGTTGAAGCTGGCTTTGGGATATCTTGATCAATGAAATCCTTCAAGCCATTGTCTTCTAATACAACCTCCATGCGGTCTTTCCATGCTATGTAATTCAAGTTGCCTTCCAAGGCATACTCGAGTCTCAAGCCATAGAATGCCATTGGCCAACCTTGAAGTATGATAAGAATTCAATTTGCACCTGCAACCTTGAACTTCAAACATCGAATTCTCTTCTCCGTATACTGTTCACAGCTCCGATAAACTTGGCTCCGATACCATGTAGAAATTTCTCTATAGATCAACTAGCTCTGATACCATGTAGAAATTCTGCAAATTCTCTACAAATCTACCTCTGAGATCTCTGTAGAAAATCTGACTGTAGATTAACCCAATAATGCAATATAGCAAAGTAAAATACTATAATCTACTTCTACTATCAACTTTGCGGAAGCTTAAATATCAAGCTGAATCAATGTTGAACAATATAACAAGAAGAAGAAGAATCAATCATTTAAGACACATGAAAATACTTTGGGAAAAGCGTCAGCTAAAAACCCCACTATTTGTATTATCATACAAGGTGGAAATACATCAAGAATTATACAAAGCCTTAGCTTTGACAGCTAGCTAGCTCTCAATACAATCCTCCTGGATGCTGACAGGCAATCAAATCTTCTCTCAAGCCTTTTCCTTTGCTCTCCAAGTTCCTATTTCCTTGCGCAGTTTCCCCTGGGTGATCCTCCTGTTACCACGTGGAACATTGATCTCTTACACTGATCTCACACCCTGTCAGAACTGCAATCCTCAAGGAACCTTTCATTGACTACATGCATGAGTTTCCTTTATAGGAAAACATGTGCAACTGATAGTACACTATCCTTGACATTTAGCTCAAATGGGTCTTTCTCAGAATAGACATGCATGAGTTTCTGATGAGGGAATCTTCACTTATTTGGAGTACACTCGTTGAGTGCATGCATGCATCAATTGACTGATAACTCACAATTAGTTCTTTAAACAGTTTGGAACTAATTTAACTGAACTTAACTCTGTAAACTGAGCTAACTAATTACAACTCAAATATAACTCAATCTTATCTCCTTAATTAAGGGATAATCTCCTTAATTTAAGGGATAACTGTTGCATGACTTCAGAAAGACTTCTAACTTGAATTTCTCCAACTAATGAATCCATAATGAATTAATTAATTATTTCCAAGCAGGTGGTGAGACTAAATTTGATTTTTAATTCATAGTTTTCATTCAAGGACAAATTAAAATTGGAATTTCTAGATTCTATTTTTATCATTTCTTGTTGCTATTTCCAACAAATAGAACCTCATAACTCAGAATAGGCTTTTGGGAGCCAAGCTTTTGGCTAGCTTAGGCTTAGAGAAGGTTTGGGAGTATTGTGAAGAGCCTTGGCTTCTCCATAGTGTAGAGCGAGTATAATTCTTTCGAGAAGCAGGTGTTCTTGAATGTAATGTTCCACTATTGCGGCTAGTGGTCATCATTGGTGTATGTATGGATGAAACTTTTACTTATAATAATAAAATCAGAGCCAACACTTTTTCATCCGTATGTTGTTGATATAGTAGGACTATTCTTGTTGTATCAGAAATGTATGTTATTTAACTTACGCATATGTTTATGAACTACTTTAGCTACATTTGTACAAATCTTGTTGAATGCGTGTTGTTGGATTAACTCATCACTTTAACTTGTGGACTATTATGCATTTTAGCTTGTGATGTCATTTCACTCGTGTGTTCCTTTCAAGCTACGTACTATTACAGGCTTCTAAGGGCGCACTTCCTTTTCCCCTGTGTGTTAGAACCTTCATGCATCGCACTTGACTCTCTGCAGGGTCACACTCTTGCTCTCACCCAAAGTTATCATAGTTTCTTCTGCACACTACCGTGGTCAAAGCATTACATTACCACCCACTGCCGGGACTCCTACTCCAAACGGTGTGAGGTCTAGGTGGGACTTCATATCGGGGGAATCTCCTGAATGTTGGCAGTGCCAACATCGTCAATAGGATGCTAAAGCTTTTTATACCACATTATAAGGCTGAGGAGATGAACCCTTCACTCAAAACAACATCACTAGTTAGGCATGTTAAACTCTTTCAATTTCTATCATATTATTAGGTTGAGCAATCCATATCTAAAGACTTTGAGCGAGATGATGTTTATGTATCTTTTGCTGATGATCCCATTTTTAGTAGTGCTGAATCAATGATGAGTTTCATGAGTGATCATGTTGATTAGTGATTTGTAGTTTTGATGTCTATTTTCGTTGCTACTACTACCACTACTGCTAAAGTTGTAGAGGAGTTTTAGGAGTCCTCAAACACTCAACCAAATTATTATGTAGCTCATGTTGATGATCCCTTGTCTAGTAGTGGTGATGAGTTTGATCATGATGAGGAGTGATCATGCTCATCACTGATATGTAGACTTGTAGTAGGCTAGTGACCCTATAGCTTATAACATTGTTTTTAGACTCTAGAGGCCATTTAGAGCCTCATTGATTATGTATTATGTTGTGGATATGTATTGCACTCGGTGCCAATTTGATATATTCACCTTTACCTCGTATATAAATGAGCAAACTTTGCATATTTTATCTCCATTGGTTTGGAATCATGGTTTATAAATTTTTAAAAATAGCTTTTTTCATTAAAAACTAATTATTTCATGTAGATCTAACTAGTTCATTGAGATTTGACTAGTACCAGTTTGACCGATTTCTTTTTGAAACCCGGTTTGATAGGCAAGTCGGTCTGATCACTGGTTTTGGTTTTCAAAACTATGGTTGCTACTGCATTTATGGAAACAATTCAAAATCTACATGGAAACCTTAAGATTATTGTAAATGACAAAGATCCCATTTTCACTGGAATTTTTTGGACGAAATTATTTTCTTGTCTTGGTACTCAATTAGCTCATAGCTCATCTTATCATCCTCAATCTGGCGGTCAAAATGAGATAGTGACTAAATGTTTGGAAGGATATCTTCGTTGCTTTGTAGCTGATAAACAAACACAATGGGTCAAGTGGTTACCTCTAGCTGAATGGTGGTATAACACTTCCTTCCATACTGCAACAAAAATGACTCCATTTATGGCACTTTATAGATATCGTCTACCATCCATCACATCATCTTTAAGAGAAAATTCTAAGGTTCAAGTAGTGGAAGATGACATCGAGCATCAACAACAAGTTCTCCAACTCTTAAAGGATAACCTCACTTTGGTGCAAAATCGAATGAAACAACAGGGCAATGAACATCGCAATGAAAGAAGTTTTGATGTAGGTGACTGGGTTTTTTTACAGCTACAACCATGCAAACAAATGTCACTCAAGCAAGCTAAGAAGGATAATAAATTATCACCCAAGTACTATGGTCCTTACAAGGTGTTGCGAAAGATTGGTACTATGGCATAAAAATTGGAGCTGCTTGCATCTTCTCGAGTACACCCAGTTTTCTATGTTTCATGCTTAAAGAAGGTTATCAGTGACAAGCTCCTAGTTCAAACAGTGTTACGAGAACTTGACGAAGAAGGAAAAATCATATTTGAGCCTGAAGCAGTCACAGAAACAAGAACCCGACAACTACATAATCAATTAATTTCAGAGTATCTCATTAAGTGGAAGAACTAACCCATTGAAAATTCCACATGGGAGGATGAGAATTTTATACAGAAGCATCCATAACTACTCAAGCGTTGAGGAAAACACTTTTTTGAAGGAGAGGGGCATGTTACGTTGCTATAATAGTATTGCATTTCCCTTATTGTTATTATTAGTGTAGCCCCCTATTGTCATTGTTGTGCCCATGTATCCCCTATGTTGTTATTGTTGTGCCCCATGTTGAGAAATCTAGGGCATGGATAGTTAAAAGATTTCTCTGCTTGATAATTGCTTGTGATACACTTTTACTTCTTAGCTTATAGTCTTTTCTTCGTTATGTTATTATTATGTTCTTTTCATCAAGAGAATTACCAATATGCACAATAAAAGACAAGTGACACAATATGTAGGTTTGTCAGCCAAGGCCAAAACCTCTCACTTCTTGAGAGGAAAACCCGATCAAAATTCTTTTTTGAGATCTTCAATTGATGAGTACCAAGACCATGACACAGACCCTTGACTCTAGTATGCTCCCAAGAACCTTGTCACTAACTTTGATGCTCTGCCTCTTCCCTTCCTCGACTTTCTTCTTGATCTCGAATGACTTTCTTCGACTTCTTCTAGAGAAACTCAGTCTCCACTCTTCACACTGCTCCTTCTCGGCTTCCTCTAGAGAATCTCAGTCTCTAGGCTTTCACTGATCTTCTCTATAGAAACTTGGTCTCTAGATCTCTATCTCGGTCACCCAGAAGAATCCTTCTTTTGCTGCCCCAGAAGAAACCTCTTCTTCGCTTGCCCAGAAAAACTTCTCTTCTCTTGCGCAAAAGAATACCTTCTTCGCTGCTCCAGAAGAATACCTCTTTCACTGATCCATAAGAACCCTTCTTTGCTACCTTAGAAGAATCTCTCTCGCTGCCCCAAACGAAACCTCCTTCGCACTTCTCTTTGTAGCTTCTTTCTTCGCACTTCTCTTGATTGAATGCAAGTCGAGTTGCTTGCCTTCAAGTGAGGCTGAGTTAGGCTATATATACACTTCTTCTCATGTCCTTTAGGCTGACGTGATCTTCAAGGGTGAGGCTGACTTCTTTTGGCATGTACTTCCATCTTTGTAGACCGCTTGAAGAGGATAAGTGACAAGGTCTTGGAGGATAGTTTACCTTGGAGGATAAGTGTTGGGAGAAATGACCAGCAGCAGCACAGATGCAGAGGGAGCTGTCGTACGGATGCAACAATGGTAGTGACAGGGCCATGGGCAACAGTACAGGATGCAGCAGTGCAGAGGATGTTAGGCGGGGAGGCCTAGCATCGGCACAGGTACTGGTCCCATATAATCAGAGTGATATTCAGTGTGGAGTATTACTAGAGCACAATCCTTGCTAAGAGTGAGTGTTGATTTGGGGTAGCATTGGATGTGCTCTAGCCATGAAAATTGGTGGAGAGGCTAAAGCACATTAGATCTTGATTGAATGCAAGTCGAGTTGCTTGTCTTCAAGTGAGGCTGAGTTAGGCTATATATACACTTCTTCTCATGTCCTTTAGGCTGACATGATCTTCAAGGGTTAGGCTGACTTCTTCTAGCATGTTCTTCCATCTTTGTAGGTCGCTTGAAGAGGATAAGTGACAAGGTCTTGGAGGATAGGATACTTTACCTTGGGGGATAAGTGTTGGGAGAATTGACCAGCAGCAGCACAGATGCAGATGGAGCTGTCGTATGGATGCAGTAGTGGTAGTGGTAGGGCCATGGGTAGCAGTACAGGATGCAGCAGTGCAGAGGATGTTAGACGGGGAGGCCTAGCATCAACATAGGTACTGGTCCCGTATAATCAGAGTGATACTCAGTGTGGAGTATTACTAGAGCACAGTCCTCGCTAAGAGGGAGTGTTGATTTGGGGTAGCATTGGATGTGCTCTAGCCATGAAAATTGGTGGAGAGGCCAAAGCACATTAGATCTCCAAGAAAATGGTTTGGGCAGATTCTAACTCGTTTGGAAGATATTAAAATAATTAATATTTTTAATGGAGTTCCTAAGTCTAAACTTAGGAAAAATAAAATATTAATGGGTATTAATATAAAATTGGGTTAGAAGGTTCCAAAAAACATGGATCAAGCCAAATCTAATCTTAGTCTTTGATTTGAGATTTAATCTCGACTGTTGAAGGACCAATAAGAAAAGTATAGGAGGAGGCTTGAGGGTCAGTTGGAGAATACACGAGAGGGATCAATGATTCGATTTACTAGAGCAGGGTTTGCTAAGTAAAGTCGAATTAGTGATTAGCAGCGAGGGGCAGTGAGTACGGGACAGAGAGGTAGAGATAGTGCTAAGAGACCAGCACAGAGGTAGAGAGGTAGACGCAGAACCCAGAGCAGGCCACACAAAGCCCCGCAGAGACAACGCAGAAGCCAGAGGGTCTGCGTCATCCACGTAGAGGCTAGAGGGTTTGCGTCATCCACATAGAGGGTAGCAGGAGTGACACAGATGTCCCAGACATTGTGCAATACCTTAGAGGGCTGACGTAGAGGGTTTTAAGGTTGATGCAGAGCAACAGGTGGCTGGCGTAGCGCTTCAGCATTGCTGGAGAGGGTTTCGTGGGTTAGGTTTTCTGAATACCTGTTTTCGAATAGAGAAGTATTACTGCCGATTATTTTTCTCTATCAGGTGAGCTAGTTTGGCAACCAGTTGTACTCAAGGAAATATTGCATAATAATAAACCCTTAGAATTGCTGCACTGGTTTTCCCGCATTGGGTTTTTCCGGGGATGAGTTGTCCAAAAATAAAGGTGTCACTTGTGTGTTTGTTTTCTTTCAGCTGTTGATCTGCAGATGTCGAGATTGTATTGTGTTTATTTCGTTATTTATATGTTTTAAATAACTTGTTTGGAATTAGAAATGAACCAGAAGAATACAGATTAAATTTCTAATAGATAGACTTAGAAATTTCAACATTCCATACTTAAGAACCATACAAGTGTAAAGGTTCACCTTGCATGGATTGCTTCATGGCAATGGTCATCAACAACCAAGAAGAGATATTGGTCCTACCATAGAATCCATTCTTGAGTATTGATACATCTGGTAGTGGAGAGATTTTCAACTTCTCACCTTGTATACAATAGGGGGGAATATTAGTGATTGATAATCAGGCTTAAAGTTTCAAAGTCCTACCAATTAGACAGAAACCAGCCAGCCTGAGCCACAACTAGAACCAGAGCCAATAGCTAGATCCTAGAGCCAGCGTCAGCCAGAGTTTGAGTCAGAGCTGTAGCTAGAGATAGGGACATGTTCCATGAGTACCATTTATCATGTGGTCCTCCACTCAATAGAAGACTTACAACTTTGGTAGACAACAGTTTTTGGTCATCTTTGAACAACCGTTAGAGAGCACTTCCATTTCAGAAGACACCACTTTCTATATAGATTTGGAATTGTTCCAGGAACTTTTTCGAGCCAAGATCCAGAGTTGGAGGTCAGCGTTAAACCACAATTCAATTGAAGATTTCGTCGTTTGCTACTCATTTGATTTGTGGTCTTCCTTAAGACACGATTCAGAGAATTCATCCAGCCATTGGCTGCTACCACTTCCTGATTTCAACTCTCAACTTGTAGTCACATACACCCCTTCAGATTAATTGCTGAAATGTTGGAAACCTAATCCTTGAAGGGTTATGGTAACTTGTCATATTCACATGAGAAGGAATATGAAAAGTCTCCAGGGAATGTGAATAGGCATTGGGAGTCTAAAAGACCTCTTGGAAGATGAATCCAAGGGTCATTTTTTTCTTATATGTGTCTCATTCTAATGAAATGTATCACATGCTTTATCTTATCCCTCTTTCATTCTCATGTGTCTAACATGTATGTTATATACCACATACATTTAACTCTGTACAGCCTATATCTGGCACAGGTTCCAATGAATCCTGTATGAGATTCATACCAGATTTCTATCCAGTATGGATTGGGGCCACATCCTTAATGCCAAGTGGAGATGGGTTTATATAGGTGCAGAGGGAGGTTGATCCAGTATGGCCTTGATAACAGGATTAGGGGGAGTTCTACAAACAAAATAACTAATCAAGGAAAATGAAGTTATTACAAGCATTACTGTAAACATTGACATTGATAATTGCATGTCTCGGAATAGTTTTCTTAGAATAGACTCAATAGATAGTCAGGATGAAGTTTTAGGCTTGCTTTGGTGTTGTGTTTTTCATTTCCAATTTAACCTTGACAATTGCTATGTGTTTGCTCTTGTTGGCAGTTTAAGGAAAAATGTGCACAGTTGAATAATTTTCTTTGATTTACCAACCTGACAGTTACGAAATTAAAACATAAAAAAGAATCTCTCCCTCTTGCCAGATTGAATGTTTCTATTTAGTTTGATGTACTGTAGATTCATTCTGATCCTGTGCTCTTAATATATGGAATATCCTTGGAAATGTTTGCTGTTATTGGGTGTTAGGCTTACTTTTCAAGCAAACAATGATTATGTATATTTTGTCATGAACATAATGAAAAGGTATGTCACCTTGCATTCCTATGTTATTTCTAATTCTCTGTAAGATTGTTCATATGGTATTTTTCAGCGGTGTATACCAGTTTTTCTGGATGAGGAGATTGTTCATCAGTATTACAATGGATACTGCAACAATGTTCTTTGGCCTCTTCTTCACTATCTCGGGCTTCCTCAAGAGGATAGACTTGCAGCTACCCGTAGTTTGCAGTCTCAATTTGAAGCCTATAAGAAGGCTAATCAGATGTTTGCTGACGTGGTATATAAACACTACAAAGAAGGAGATGTGGTTTGGTGTCACGATTATCATCTCATGTTCCTTCCAAAATGTTTGAAGGATTTTGACAGTCATATGAAGGTTGGATGGTTCCTGCATACCCCTTTTCCTTCTTCAGAGATTTATCGGACACTGCCCTCACGAGATGAGTTGCTCAAGGCAGTTCTTGCAGCCGATTTAGTTGGGTAAGCTGATAAGCTATCTCTGAATAATTCACTTCTATAGTGCCTTTGTTATTAAGAGAATGCTACATGCAGAATATATACTAGATTGTAATTATTGTTTCCATATATTAAATTCTTAGACACTATTTGAGCATCTAGGAGTGTTATAGACACTCCCATAATATATTTCTTGGTCATTTGTTTGATATTAACAAAATTTTCCAGTGAAATGATTGTTATCTTTTTCATTTAACCTATGGATTTTGTGTGACATACAAATGGCTTTCAGAGAGACCAGAAACATGTCTTGCCTGTAATATCTGTCCCTCTATCTTTCCCATTATATGAATTGTAAAATATTTTTGGTGGGTCATTTCATTTTATTATATTTATCCTCTTTTTCAGTCTTATTTTATATGAGATGTACAATACTGAACTAGTTTGTCTTTCTGGCTAATGTGGAACCTTTATAATTGGAAAAAGGGAAAACTGGAAAAATTGTGGTGGATAGCATTATTGAATGCAAGACTAAGTTGTTAACTTGTTTTGTGGGCCTCCACTTTTTAAAATTTTACACTTCTTTAATTATAGATTTATTTCTAACTTCAGCATCTGTTTTAATGATTTACGAGATTTTACATGTCATTGCCAACTAGAAATGGGACTAATTGGATTGAAAATGTTCTCATTACTATTCTTTCCACCATATCGTGAGTTTGTAGATTATCATTTGCAATAAGCTAAGTATCCTTATCATCTAGGACGGCTATAACTGTACATTATCTGTGAGACCATGTGGCCACCTCGCCCTACTGTTCCCTGTCATGGAGGGACTGCAACCCTTCCTCATTTTCAGTACAGATTCTGTGGACAGATGTGCATCACTTGGTTTCTTCAGTCCCTGAGAGATTTGCTATCTTTGGATGCTAGGAGAGTTACAAGAGGTTCCCAACTTCTCCTAGGATAACAGAACTGGGTTCTCTTAGCCCTAGCCACTCTTCAGAGGCTATATCAAGCTCATCATTTGCACATACATGGTGGTTATGGGGATAATGGCTCATCATTTGACTTTGATGCTGACTAGGGTGTTGCTTTTCGTTGCCATCCTTAGTTCTAGCTACTTTCCAGGGGCATTTTATGGTACAACATTGCAGCCATTGTATTTTCTTTTGATGAGCTGTCTATTTAACTGTCTAGGTTTTTTTTTGGGTTCACCTGCTTTTTATCATATTGTCTATTCCATTCTTTCTGTAACCTAGGTTTTAGATTGTTTTGGAGATGTTCTACACTCATTTTTTATTGTTGTCAATTGTTCGTTCCCATTAACATATTTTGGACATGTGGGCATTATAGAATTTATTTATTTGTGGCACTTGATGCTCTCTTCTCTTCAATGTATATATGGCTAGCCATTATACTCTTGATTGTACATGGGCTTTAGATATTTATTGTTATGTCCAATGCATTATTATTACCATAGACTTAGAGCCTAGAGAATTCATGCTTGATTGTAGAATATGCGTTTGAGAAATTTCCTTTTACCTCTAATTGGTTAAAGACATATCAAGTACACAAGGCACTTCTATTGAAAAAAAGTCCGAGTACTCTACACTACTTTTGAATTGCCTCTATCTAGTTACAATGTGGGTATGCTCCCTCACTACAACTCGGCTATATTTTGTTAATTTTGTCAGCTGAAACCTTTTATTTCTAAGCCTATTAGAAACAATAGTAAGGATAGAGCACTGGCTGTGGGATTGCGTTGATTGGTTAATATATTTGTAATTTATTGATATAAAACATTATTTCTTTTTGCTGATCCATGAAATTGACATCTTGTGGGTACAACTGACCAGTTTTTCTCTAGTCATGATGCAATTGGCATGCCATTCTTTCAATTTTCCTGCACTATTTCAATGTACCTGCAGTCTAAGTCACCTGGTTCGAGTTTGTGTTCAAATTCACCTACTTTGAAGTTTGACAATGAAAAATTTAGTGATAAAATTCATCATTAAATTCAATAAATTATAATATATATATATTATATCTATATATATAATATATAATATATATTATAATTATAAATTTAATTTAAATTATCTATATAATATTAGCTTTTATAAAACAATAAAAACATTAAACTTTTTTGGAATTAATTATATATAATATGATTTTATAAATGTAAAAATCAATTTAATAACATTTATAACTTTTTTTTGTCATTTCAAAATTCGTGTATTACAGGAAATTTACAATAGTTGCATTGCTGTGGTGTTTAAGTCAAAATCCCTTAGAATATACCTTGAGTTCATAGAGGGTATGAGTCTAAAATAGATCAAAAATTTTCATATGTAGATTGCTGGAGGCCGAAGGCCAAGTGCTGGTCATGTGGCAAGATGTTTGACAGAGGAGAGAAAACATAACATGTGTCATAGAGAGCTAGAGAGACAAAACTAAGGAAGAGGCAAGGCTGGAACTCCTGCTCATGGAGGCCTCAATAGCACAGGTGTCTCTTCCTCTATGGGTACTGGTCCAAAGTAATCATCATCACCAAGCTAGGAGCGATTGATAACATGAGCGTTAGGAGTAGTGAGAGAGCAGTCACCAAAAGGGAGGGATTCAACAATGGAGATGGATATGCAGGCTAGGAATGGCGTGAACATGCAGGTAGTGGAGATGGCTTTCAGGCAAAGGTGGGGTCGACTTTGGAGCAAGGCAGAGCTTTGCTCGTGGAAGAGGTACGAGTGAGTTGCAGAGCTTTATAGAGCATGAGATATAGCCGTGGGGATGAGTGACTAGAACACCAAGTGGATTGAGGCAGTTAATGCCTTGCAGATATAGGGTGGCCACCTTAACTCCAGGCATGAATGCTTGGTAGGGCCGTTAGCAGTTGTAGCATGCGAGTGTCGCCTATTGGAGAATAAGTGGGGCAACTATTTAAATTTTTTATCCTTGTCCTAGATAAAAGTTTGTGGACTTATGCTATCTTCTTATGTTCTTGATAGATTCTTTTCATCAAACAATTATCAAGAGAAAAAACAATAGAGACAATAGACATAAGAATTACGCTCAAAGCGAGGGAAAAAAACCCTCCAAGGGGAAAACCCAAAATAACTTCTTCTCTTCTTATAGAATCTAATGAAATGAGAAAACCAAGACCCTAAGTTCAAATTCAAGACTTCCTCCAAGCCTTAAGTCAACCCTCCGAGAAACAATCTCAAATAAGTCAAAGTTTGACCAAGTCAACCAAGGTCATATCTCTTCAAATTTGCTTTACTTTAGAAATTTTGGCCTCTTGTTTCAGATCTGTAATTTTGATTTCTAGGCTGTAGAAACCCTAGCTTACTTTCAAGTGTAAGCTCTCCAAGAGATCCTTCTTCAAACTAGTCAAACTCTTCAAAGTCAACAAAAGTTAAACTAGGTCAAAACAAGATTTCGACGCTCCTTCCACGTCTGCAATCTCGACCTGCAATCTTCGGACCTGTAACAACCGCATAAACCCTAATTCCTTCGCACATGTGAGAGAAAATATGTCCAAAAACAAGTTCTTTCCTCAATTGACTTTCTTCTTTCTTCTTTGACTTTTGCTGCTTTTGTTATGTCTTTCTTGCTTAAATCGAGTTCTTCTTGTTGCAGATCGAATTGGTGTTCCAAGGAGGTCGAAGTTGCTCTTACATATACCAATATGTGGAGGTTGAATAGCCTCTTCTAGGCTGACTTGTCACTGATAGGGCCGACTTGTGCTTGGAGGCTCACATTGACTTTCTCTCAAAACAATATCTTTTACATGTTACAACTTGTCCAATAGGGTCTTATACAAATGATAAAGACTCACTCTTTTGACTCAAGGAAAATATTCTTTTGATTTGACAAATCATAGAAGCATAAAGAACATGCTTGACCTAGTTGACCAACAAAAATGTAGCATGAAACCCATGCTTAAAATAATATTTTTCTTTCTTCTTTTTCTTGTAACATAAGATATACATAATGACATGAGTACAATGACAATTATGAAGACCGAAACTAGTTACAGTTTCCAACACTCCTTCTTAACTAGGTAGGTATTCATAATTGTACAATCGGTACAAGGATATTCTCAACCTGAAGAGTTCTCATAAGAAGAGTCGGATTGGTAAGCCATATTTAAGCATCAACATCATGACCAACATCGTCAACATAGTAAGGCCTTAACTTGACAATCTCTTCTCATATGAGAGCATAATATTGGGAGGCTTTACGTGAGATACCACACTAACTCTCAAGGTACATACTCTATCCAGACGTTCACTAGGTATGTACTTTTAGGACTATTCTTATCTTGGATTCCCAGTCCTCAATGAATATCGGTCCTCTTCAACCACTCTTGTCTTGGATACCTGTCCAATCGTCAAAGAGTGTCGGTCAATAGTCTACTTCCTATCTTGGATTCTATATCCTCAAGGAGTATGAACCTTAGATGCTTATCCAATCCTCCATCCTCCATTCTCCCTTCATGGCCTTTACTTAGACGTATGGCTGTTAGTCCTGGCTTAATGCATGACACATGAAGAAGAGAATATGATATCTAACATCACTTCCTCTCAACCACAGAGGAGATCCTTATTCCCTCTTGATTAGGGAATTGATCCCTTGCTCCTTTTCAATTATTTAAGTAGACTTCCTACCCCCTCTAAATCATTGAGGAGATTCTTTCACTTCCTTTTAATTGGGAAGTTATAATGACAAGTCTTTTAGCTTGTCTTCATGGATACATCAACTACTAGTACTTCATGGAGATCTTCAAATAGTAGCTGCATGGCTCCTCCTTTCTTTTGCATTCTATCATATTGAGCTTCTACCTTCCTGGATATTATGGAGCCATCCTTTTCCTTTTAATCTTGTGACAGGATTCAGGCCATCAACCTTACATCACTTTCCTCTAGTTATCATCAACGAAGGCATTATATTGAGCCTTATCATAGCTCCTTTTAAACATGAAAGTGATCTTGTTGATATTGTTATCCTTTTGTATTGCTACCTTTTAATCCGAAGATGATGATGTAAAAACATCTTGACTACATTACCAAAACCATTCATTCAATCCATATGTTCTTTGAATTGAGTTCAATACCAACAATTGAACTTGCCTCAACTGCCGTTATGCGTTGCTGCAATATCATTCCGGGTAGCAAAACAATAAGTTAACCAGATAACCAATATCAAAATATTAATATCAAACTTACCTTATCATGATGGCCTTTTCATCAAAGTCTTTGCTTACTTAAATCCTTTGAGATCAACATTCTTTCGCGTGATCCTTCTCCATATTGTACAAGAACCCTTGTTCATGCATTCACTTTTAATCAAGTTGCCCATGGATCGAACTTGATTAGCAAACTACAATATCTTCCTTGGAGTTGTTATTATTAACTCCCTTTCTTTGTTTCAGAGACTATACTAAATGTTGATCAATGTCATTATGTTTATACTGTGGTATCTTGTGAGAGAGTCTTGATCTCTAGCCATTCCAAAGCATGTCAAATTTCTTCTTTCAAGCATGACGTAGCCATATGGAAGATTTGCGAAGCACACTTTTATAACCAGCTCTTTCTTGAAAGATTCTTATAGATATCAATCCTACTCCATAGAAGAATTAATTTAAAAATAATAATATGCATACCTTTGCTTCCATACAACCATCTAGCCATATTTTCTTTGAATGAACTTGCTTATACTATTGAGGGTAGGTTTATTTTCCTAAGAGAAGAAAGACTTTAATTATGCTTTTCACACTGCAACTCGACCATCTGCATTTCTTCATCCTTCAAGAGTATTGTTTCCATACTAGATCGAATATATACTAGTCATGTCATAGTGCTCCTTCCAAGAACCTTCCAAAATGTTGGTTCTTATAGGATCTTGACGATCCCTCTTTGCAAGATGACTACCTCTAACATGATGTTAGAAAATGCTTGGATGAAGAATAATATGCAATATGGTCCCAATCTTCTCATTCTCGAAAGCTAGACGATTCTTACCAAAGCAACTTAATTCTTCTACTATCATATTCTTCTTTCTATGATGCCATGCTTTACAAAAACCAAGACTCTTCTAGAGAATGCAACAAAGCATGCTACTCTACTTTCTACTTAATAAAAGAAAGACAAATAAAGAACTTGATAGAGATGGAGCTTCTTTCAATAGTAAAGGTCCTTGGGATCTTCTCCTTTCGGCTTCTTCTCAGGTTCTCCCTTTACTTCAGCTATACGAGCTTCACTTCTTTCCTTTTTTTTGTTGTTCTTCTTGTTTGGACAATCCCTCTTAAAGTGTCCATACTCATTGCATCCAAAGCATTGAATCTTGGACATATTTGGCTTTACTTTGGACTTTCCAAACTTTCCTTTCTTCTTCTTCTTAGATCTTACAATAAAGGCTTGAGACTTTTCATTTGATTCAGTGTCATCCTTTGCCTTTTCCCTAGTATCATCCAAGATAATTGAGCCCATAACTCATCAAAATGAGTAATATCTTTCTTTGAGTAGATACTAGTTGCAAAACTGCTCCAGTTTGGTGGCAAAGCATTTAATACACAAGTAATCATTTCTGAATCATAAACAGCTTCCCCAAGTCCTTGCAATTGGTCCCTTATTTGTGAGATCTTCATGAGATAGGTGGACATGTCTTCATCCTTTGACTTCCTTATTTTGCATAGTTGATTCCTCAAGGGTATCTTTTGGCCTACTGTACTTATAGAGTACAACTTTACCAACTTATCATACATATCCTTGGATGTCTTCAAATCTGCGACATAAGGAACAAGATGAACCTTTATGGATTCAACAACGATCCTTTGTGCCCTCACTTCTCCCTTTTTGTATTTAGCTAACTCTTGAGTCTTCTCTTTGTTTGGTACAACAAGTCCACCAAGAACATATTCCATGACTTCATTTTCTGTGAGTGCCAAGTCAATCCTCTTTTTCCATGCTAGGAAGTTTGCTGATCCAACAATCTTGTTGCTTTCCTTACAAAATGTAGCCATATGATCTGTAGATTGAGACATAAAAGACAATATGACACTTGTCAACCAAGAGTCTTCCTTCTTGATGTTGTCTCCAACTATCTTGATGCTTTCAAGACCTTTAAAGAGACTTCAAAGATGCCCTAGAATGATGACTTCTAGGATGCCTTCAACAATAGTGTCGCACTGACCTGTCGTTTGTTCGCATGATGGGGGGTGCGGTACCACCACCCACTTTCTTTTTAACAATACTTGTAAGTGTGGACTACGCCTACTTTCTGTACTTAGTTTATTTTTCAATCTTCTAAGTACAATCTTTCGTTAACACATCGGAAACATTCATAACATCTTTCATTCATACATTATCATCATCATTTAAACACAAGTGCACAACGGATATAACTCGGGAGGGGCAACTCCCTATAAATACGAGTCTGCCCGAATAATAATGGTGATCTTCAGTTTTTACATGTAAACATACAATGGAGAGAAACCCCCAAATTTCCTCTCATAAATCTGTAATTTACACTTGGCCTGCACCATCGTGCAGCCTCGACCAACTCGTCGTTCAAGTTCGGCGTCCGGTCGTTCAGCTGCCAGTGCAGCACTGCTGGGTCATGTCGCCCACCTGATGCACATCTGTAGCTCGACTTCTCATCACATCGACTGCCCGTGCTTCTCCTTCACTCGTCGCACAAAACCACCGTCGCACCGGCTTGTTGTTCGTTCGGCCCACGGGTCGCCCGACGCGCCTTGGGCACGCCCATTATTCGCACCGCACGATGCCCTCACCGTGCGTTCACCCTTCGTTCACTGACGCTCAGCTTGGCATGTCAACTCGCCGCATGCACCCACCAACTCGGTGTTCACCTCGCTCGAGCGCCTCATCTTTCGAGTTCGTTCACACGCCAACTTCGTGTCGTCTGCCCGGTTGACTCGCCTCACCATGCTCCGTTCACACCTACCTAGGCGCCCATTCAACCCGACTCGCCTGCTTGGCCTGTTCAATGTTTGCTCGTTCAACGTTTGCCCGAACACCGACTCACCCACCCGAGTCACCAATGTTCGCTTGTTTCAATCGACTGCCGGCACGTTTGCTCGAGCTTGCCCAGCACATCAACTTGCCAGCCTGCCCGCGCTCTCTGTGTGTGGTCGCCTAGCTTGCGACCACCCCATGACCTGACCTCTATTCAGCCTCCACCCGAACTTGTGATACAACTCGCCGCCCGACCTGCGATATGTCTTGCTGCCCAAACCTGTAATGCAGCTCACCGCCAGACCTTCCCCTGAACGCGCTGAATCGCCCTGCGGCCTGCCTTGCCTACGACCACCTAAACGCTACCTTTCGGTTCTACGGCTAGGGTGCTTTGGCCCCGATGCTCCGCCTACACCTTCGCCCAAGTTTCAGTCCTCCAAGGGAGCTCGCACACTTGCTTGGTAAGACGCCTTGGACTTCTTCACTCGATGATTTTCGAATGCTTTTAACTCCATTTCCTCCACGCCATATATATGCTAGGTAGCTCGACCAAGGTTAGGGGCGTCGGCCTATGGCCAGTCGACCCAACCTTTGGCATTTTGCTAATTTTCCAACGTCAGCCATGGTGAGGGGCGCCCACACCCAAGACCGCCCACCATATAAGTTCGTCACCGCTCTTCCAACACTTAGTCATTTTTTAGAATGACTTTTGCGTTTCTATCGTTCAACCCAACTCATCGCACCGTGCGGGCGCCCAACTTGCCAATCACCTCCAGCTCGTCGCTCGCCCGTCGTCGTGCACCCTTCGCCAAACACACCGTGACTCAGGGGCTTTACATCCTCCCCCACCTCAAGTCATTGTCGTCCTCGACAATTCTTCATCCTAGCAACCATCCGTCGCCAAGACAATCATCCACACAATTGTGTATATGGGTAATCCAGATGTCCACCACTCGACTTGCTTCACGCCATAGTCATGCCATTGCTTTGCAAGGAATCATGTGTTGGTACCCCTCATGTCAGTGATTAGTTGGGTAGCTAATGCAACCATGCATCACCTCCACAAGAACTCATGCCCCTACATCATCATGACTGTCCATTGCTTGCTACCTGTCAATCTGTGCCTCTCACCCATAGGTGTCTGCTCAAACTGTTGGAGACTCACTGCCATGAGCAGCTAACAATGAGCCTCATCTCTATGATAGTCTAAGAAGATGAGGAGGGAGTAGAGCCAGAAGGCTCTCCCTCACTGATCAACTCAATCCACCTATTCGGATCCTCCACTTCCATTCTCTGCAAGTATGCCTCCCGATCCTCCGTCTGAACATTCGGCCTCACATACTCTTCATCATCATCATCCTCCACTGCCTCCAGCATCCTAGATATATCCAAGATGCTATCTGACAATGTCCTGATAACCTGTGACTACTCCACAAGCTTTGTCTCTGCAACAGACAACCGCTTATAGACCTCTTCATCTCGTTTCCCATTCTCCATATTCATCGCTGTCAGTTTACGTTCGGGCTTAGTTACTCCTACAGTTGGAACACTAATAGGTACATCCTCTCGTTTGTCGTAAATGTACATTTTCTTCAAATGGGGAACAACCATCGCTTCGAATTGCTTCATAAACTCCATGCCCAGTACAACCTCATAGTCATCTATCCGCACTATAGTGAAGTCGACTCTCCCAGTCCACACACCAAGTGTCACATCCAGCTTCTCAGCTACAACGATCACTAAATCTGGAGGAGAATTCACTGTCTTCATTTGTGCCTGCACCGGTACAAACTCAGTCCAATCCTTCTCGCAGTATCCTCGCTCATAAAGTTGTGAGTCACCCCACTATCCACCATAGTGAGTACAACAACACTCCCAACCTTCATTTCGGCATACTCCAATCTGTTTCTTTCCGGGTCTGTCCTTGAGATAGCTTTTGTAGCCACTGTAGCTCCCATCCACGTAACTCCTATAGAAGTTTCTTCTTTCTTCTTCGTATTGGCTTGTGCCAAGGCAACCACTTTTGGTCTTGAAGGACAATTCTTCACCATATGTGGTTCCTCACAAATCCAACACTTTAGTGGTTTCTTTGTCTTCGTCTTATCAGTGATCTCGAAGTCTCCTCTTTCATAGGTTTCTCTTTCGGTTTGTCATTCCTTTTCTTCTTCTCATCAGAACCCTCATCATAGTGTTCTACCAAATGATCCACAACAACAAATGCCTCTTCAAGTGTTTTTATCTTTTTCCTCTTCACTTCATTCTGCGCCCAAGGTTTCAGCCCTATGATAAAGTTGAACACCTTGTCCCTTTCCGCCATGTCTGGAAGTTCCAAAACTGCACTTGAGAACTCTCCCTGATATGCTTGTAAACTTCCCGTTTGCTTTATGTATTTTATCTTCATCCTTGCATCCCATGTTTCATCTTGCGGACTAAATTGAGTTTGCAAAGCCTTCTTCATGTCATCCCACAAAGTTATGTTTTCAGCATTGCCTTTGGCAATTTGATCCATCCTCCTTCGCCACCACATCTTAGCATCCTTTGTCAAGAATTGAGCAGCTATCTTCATTGTTCATCCCCAAGCACTTTCACCTAAGCCACACCTCCACTTGAGTTGTGCCCAACAACCTTCTTCAAAACCGCGATCTCATTCCGAGCATCGTCAAGAGCTTGCTGCAATTTCAAGATTTCAGCCAAACCTTGATCTCTTGCTTCACCAATCTTCTTGACTTCTTCTTCTGTTTGTGCATACTGCCATTCAGTATACTCGTATCGAACCTTAAGGTCTTCCAGCTCCCCTTTCACCTTCGCATAGCCTTCCTGAACTTGTACGTTCTCAACCTTCATCGAAGCCATATCAGAAGCAAATTCCTCCATACGATCCAATACCTTGTCAAAGAAAGCTTCACCTACATCCTTGCTAGATTCACCTATCACAACATGAGGTTCCTCTGCCATTTCTACCATTTGCTTTCTTTGTGATCTTGTATAGACCATCCACCAAAGTCACCTACAAACTTGAACCACCTGCCAAGTCTTCAGACTTCTTTTCCACGTATCAGTAGTCTCTGATACCACTTGTCACGCCCCTACCCTGGTGGTAATCTTCCAACTGCATGATGGGGGGTGCGGCACCCCACCCACTTTCTTTTTAACAATATTTGTAAGTGTGGACTACGCCTACTTTTTGTACTTAGTTTATTTTTCAGTCTTCTAAGTACAATCTTTCGTTAACACAGTGGAAACATTCATAACATCTTTCATTCATACATTATCATCATCAAAGGGTGGATGATGATCCCAAGATTCTTTGATGCTTCCTTTTTCTTCGAGATGATGCATTAGAGGGCTTTAAACAAGAGCTTATTCTTTCTTGCTTCAATGAGAGCTTGATCCTTCTTAAGATGATGAGATATTTGACGAAAGCTTGATGTAGTAATCTTCCTTCAATAAGTTTTCTTTTTTTTTTGTCTCTTTTTGCAAATGATTCCCTTTGAGAGGCAATCCCTTCTTATGGCAACAATATGATCTTCAAGCTGCCTTCTCTTTCTTCACCTTAGCTTTGACACCATGTTGGAGAATTTAGTGGGGTAGCTATTTAAACGTTTTCTCCTTATCCTTGATAAAATCTTGTGAACTTATGTTATCTTCTTATGTTCTTGATAGATTCTTTTCATCAAACAATTATCAAGAGAAAAAACAATAGAGACAATAAACACAAGAATTAGGCTCCAAGCCAGTACAAAACCCCTCCAAGGGGAAAACCCAAATGAACTTATTCTCTTCTTATGGAATCTAATCAAATGAGAAAACCAAGAACCTAAGACCAAAGTCAAGGCTTTCTCCAAGCCCCAAGTCAGCCCTTTGAGAATCAGTCTCAAACAGTGTTGCGGGGGGGGGGCCCCCCCCCCGACGATCCCCCTCCCAATCCCCGCTCCGGGCGGGAGCGACTTGGGAGGTGGTCGGGAGCGCGCTTTTAGAAAAAAAATTTCCGCTCCCTACCTATTGCTGGGGTGAATTAGGGAGCGATCGCTCCCATCGCTTTGGGAGTGGTCAGGGAGCAATCGCTCTCGACCGCTCCTAGCTGGTGAGCGACGAAAAAAAATCGTGTGGAGGAAAAAAGAAGACGCCGGAAAATTAAAAAACCCGCCGGTTTTGGGGGAAAAAAGGGAGGGAAGGGAGGATAGGGAGGGAGGGAGCGAATATAAATAAACCCTCCCTCCAATCAATTTCATTATTTTAGAAGAGAGTGAGAGTGAGAGCAAGAGGAGAGTAAGAGAGGGGAAGGAGCAAGAGAGAGTGAGGGGCAAGAGAGAGCAAGTGAGAGTGAGAGCAAGGAGCAAGGTGCAAGGAGAGAGCAAGTGCCAAGGAGCAAGGAGCAAGAGAAAGCAAGGAGGGGAGATTGGAGGCCAAAGAGGTAGGCTCTATTCTAGCAATTTTTTTCTAATGTTCATTACTAAATAAAAAATATTTTTTTTTCTTCCATTCCCATTCCCATTCCATTTTTTTTGCAGATTCAAACATCATGGTTATATTTCTTGGCATTTTCTTCTTCTTGGTTCCTTTTTTGGTTTATTATGGTGTTGGAGAGTAGAAAAAGGAGGGTTGAAAATGAAGAAGGGGATGAAGAAGGGGGTCATAGAGGATTTGATGAAAGCCTCGGTGAGGAGGAGCTGGAGGAGAGTGAACATGAGTCAGCTCAAAAAACTAAACAAGAGCAAACCCCATTGTGGAACTATGTTAATAGGCCTGAAGCAGGGAAAGGGGGTGGAATCACTAAATTTCATTGCCCCCATTGCAACAATAATTACATAGGTTCATACACCCGTGCCAGAAAGCACCTCTGTGGGAAAAGGCTATGGGATGGAGATAAACAAATAGGAATCAAAACTTGTTCAGGTGTGTCAGTAGCAGCTAGGGCCAAATACATAAGGGAAGAGGAGGAAGCCCAATACAAATCTAAAAAATCAAAGGGTTTCTTTGAACCAAGCTCACAATCACATGCATAAAGAACTCCTTCAGCATGCTCCCAAGGCAGTGGATATGGAGGCACAGGGTCACCAGGTTTAAGGCGTAGAAGCATATTAGGTTTCCTTGATGAAGGGTGTAGGAATGACGTGGATTCAAAAGTTTACAAGTTTCTCTATGCATGTGGGATACCATTCAACGTTCTTCGGTTACCTTATTGGCACGGAATGGTTTTTGCCATAAATGATGCCTCTAAAGGATATAAGAGCCCTGGGTATGACAAGGCAAGAACTGTTGGACTTGATCATGAAAAAGCAAAAATATCACATTCTTTGAATAGAATGACAAGTTCTTGGACTGACCATTGGGTGTCCATTGTATCTGATGGATGGACAAATGTAAAAGGCAAGCCATTGATAAATGTTCTTGCTGTGTCTGTTAGTGGTGCCATCTTTCTTTTAGCATATGATTACTCAGACAAGTTCAAGACTGACATCAACATTGCAGAACCATTACTTGAAACAATTGAGCGTATTGGGCCATACAATGTCATCCAAGTCATCACTGATATTGCTCCTAATTGTAAGGTAGCGGGAGCAATTATTGAGGATAAATACCCCAACATATTTTGGTCTGGGTGTTTGGTTCACACAATGAACCTTTTGATGCATGATATTGTTAAGAACAAAAACGAACAATAAAATTGGATTGGTGATTTGTACAATAGAGGCAAATAAATGATAAAATTTATTACAAATCATAGCAATACCCATGGCTTTTTCCACAGTCACTCAAGATTGGAGTTGTTGAAGATTGCGAGGACAAGATTTGGTAGCTATTACCTCACCTTCAGGCACCTTTTGAAGGTAAGAGGGTCATTGGCTAGCATGGTATCAAGTCCACATTGGTAGGTATTAAAGGAAAGGGCTACAAATGCAACTGATAGGCAAGGTTTTGAACAGGTGGAGGAGGCCGCTCTTGATGGTATGTTTTGGGCACATGTGAGGCAAGTATTGGATTTCACCAAGCCTGTTTATCACATGATTCGGTTTGCACATACAGATAAACTAGTGATTGGCGAGGTGTATGAGCAAATGGATGCCATGTTGGGGCAAATAAAAGATATTGTTCATAAAAATGATCCCAACTTGTATAAACTGATTCACGATTGTGTGTGTATACGGTGGGATAAACTTAATGTTCCACTACATTGCTTGGCATATATCCTTACACCAAAATACTACTCTGCATCTTGGTTGGGCCAACTTGCACCAGGGGGTGGGGTTAGGGTCAAACCCCATATAGATGAAGAGTTATTTACAGGATATTTGCAAGCATTAGAAAAGTTGATACCTGACAGGGAGGAATGTGCTAGTGTGCGTCTTGAATTAGGCAGATACTTCAGTTGCACTGGTTTGTTTGGTACCTTTCATGTAATGGAAGATAGAGACATATTTGATGCTCTCCCATGGTGGAAATCATATGGCAGCCAAGGACTTTTGCCAAAATTGGCAAAAAAAGTTCTCTCATAGGTTGTAAATACTTCTTCTGCAGAGAGGTGTTGGAGCACCTACAACTTCATACATAATGTGAAAAGAAACAGACTCAATGAAAACCGGGCAGAAAGCTTGGTTTATGCGCACTACAATTTGAGGTTGTTGAGTCATTACTGTGATCGGGCTTATGAGGATCCAACATATAAAATTTGGGACAACCACCCAGAGGATGATAATTTGGAGGATGGCACTATACATCTTGAAGAACTGGAAGTGGAACTTATGAGAGAGGAAGATGAAGCAATAACCATGCCACCTCCACCATCCAGTAGCAGTGCTCGAGTTCCGAGTCTTGTTCCTTTGCTATCGCCGCCTCCATCTACACCCTCACGTGGAGGGCATGTGCCTTCTGGTTCTGGTCGTCGGTCTATGCGAGAGGAGACTCCTAGATGACCACCACGACCTGCTCATACATCAGACACTTCTCGTGGCAAGGGCCACATGAAGTAGTAGATAATAGATTTACAATTTACTCGTCTTTTCCAGTTTCTATTAGTTTTCATAATTGTTGAGTTTTGACTCTTTCATATTTATTATGATATTTTTTGTAAACAATATATGACAATTTAATTTTGAAGTGTGAAGTTGGCAATTATAAATCATTGGTAATGATTCGAAATTATGAATATGATGCTTCGTGAAAGTTGTTTCATTTCATTTCATAATTCATTTTATAACATTTCATTTCATGTTAGATATTCTAATGGTTAACCTTAGCTTACAAGTACAACTTTGGTGATCAATAATGATAAATGTTATATATTGAATTTCCAATTTTGAAAGCTTGAAGTTGAAACTTTAAGATTGATGAATCATGATTCATGAGACTAAATATGTTGTATGTTACTAACTTGTGGACGTGGTTGATGAAAATTATAACTTCTAGATGATTGATGTTAGATGGTTCAATGATCAATCTATGTTTTTTTTTGTTTATTTATATATATATATATATCTAGTTAATAGTAATATCATTCTACATGTTTTTTGTTGACATATATGTAATCAAATATAAAAAAATATAAAATATATATATGATATAAAAATTGCTGTAGGATTCGCTCCCAAACCGGGAGCTTTTGAAAATGTTGGTCTCGCACTCGTTTTCGTTCCTGCTCCCCACTTTCGCTCCCGCTCCCAAGCAACACTGTTCTCAAACAAGTCAAAGTTTGAACAAGTCAACCAAGGTCAAATCTCTTCAAATATGCTTTACTTCAGAGCTCCTGATTCCGTAGGGCTTTTGAACGATTTGTAGAAAGTTGAAGTGAAGCAGATATACCTGTGCTTTGTGACAGGGGGCATCATACTTTCCACAGGGCTTGGAAAGTTCAACAGGGGCAAGTGAAGTGATCTAGGAGGATCTCGAGACACCAAGGGGATGGATAAAGGCTCGAAATTCAAAATGGCAGAAAGAAGTAGGTGATGGCATCAGTTGAAAGGGCTTGTCTTCCTGATCCCGATGGCGCGAATGGTTCGTCAACCTAAGCTCATACGCAAAAGATAGAGCCCCTCAAAGATTGGTACGACAGAGGAAAAATGGGGCCCACAGTGTGCCACATGGCATCCCAGTGAGCACATGGGACCCACATGGCAGCTTGACACTTGGCATTCCTCCAGTGGCCTTCTAGACCTGCACGAGAACAAAAAAAATCATTTTGAGTTATTAATAACTATATGAAAAAATTAGTTTTATAGTTATTAAAATAACTATATATAAAAATCAAACCCAAAAAAATATATATATAAAAAAAACCATATAATGGTTACGCCCATATAACAAAAAAAAAGGGAAACCAACGTATAAACTACGTGGCACATATCAAAAGGGTATATTAAAAAACCATATATGGTTAATCCAAAAACCATAAAATATATTGGGGGGTTATTAAAAGGGCAAGATATTATGGTTGATAAGAGGCAATACGTTATATGCCAACCCATTTATGGCACATGCCATAACACACATAACGAAGTTATAACCAAAGTTGCCAAGGTTAATAACGTGCCAAGGTTCCAAACAGTGAACGTGAAAAGCATGTGGCATGGTCAAAAGGTTATGGAACCAACGGTGGGAAATGGTTATAACCAAAACCATGTTAATATGGCACATTAACATATATCCAAAAAACCGTTGAGTATAACGTGGAGCTGTTGCATGGTAAGGGTTAATGCATATGTGACCGGTCCATAGATAAATGAAAACCAACGTGCATATATATAGTGGGTGATAACCGTGAACCGTGGACTGTGCATGGGATATGGCCTTGTATGGGATGTTGACCGCAACAGGTACGGTGGGGATGGGTGTGGTCCTGTGAGGTACGGGCCTGCCTCCCCAACAGTGGTAAAAAAATATATTATATTTTGGGTTTGGTAAAGTTTAGTAATTGGGTTGGTAAATATGGGTTTGATAAAAACAACCCATAACCATATTATAAGTTAATCCGCCCAATTTTTTATATATACTGATTTTTTTACCATTGCCAAGGGAGAGATCAGCGACACGAATTTCGAGACCAGGTGGTGGAACCTTGAGCACTCAGAAACACTGGTGGTACCTTGCCTAAGTAGAATTTTTGCAGGAGGGTGATTTTGGTCCAGTCTCAAAATTGGACAAGTTTTATATGGATTTTGCACCTCTCAGCGACGGGAATCCATTGGCAGTGTCAGTTTCTGCAATAGAGCTCTCCAATTTTCGGGCACTTTTTGGAGGTATAATGCTCCATTTGTAAATTGATGAATGTACTTCTTTGATGCCATTTTTTTTAATGAATGAAGGCCTCCCCATTGATCGAGCAGGGCCCGGAGACGTAGTCCAAGAGGGACGAACTCCGTTATCAAGCTTCTTGTCCTCTTGTCATGCTTATGTGTTTCTTCTTCTTCTTCTCACATGTGCACATTTAAGTTTCTCTTTGGTTAAGATACAAACTGTTTATGTAATTCTTTTCATGCATCTATAAACAAAAGATAACCTGGATCATGAAGGGTCAAGTTGAACGATAAAGAAGTTTATGGTATTTACTAGATCACAAGCGAAACTGATGGCTGATCAAGCGGAAGAACCTCAAGTTATGACGACGGAATCTAGCAGGGATGACGAGACAATTTCCATGGATAGTGTGTTGGATAAAATGGAGGAATTAGCTTCTGATGTGGCTTCGGTGAAGGCCGAGTATGCTGAACATCGAGATATGCACACGAAGTTGAAGGAAGACTTTGAAGACCTCAAAATCTGATACAGGTATACAGAATGGATGTATGCACAAACAGAGAAAGAAGTCAAGGGCATTGGAGCAGCAAGGGATCAAGGTTTGGCAGAAATCTCGAAGTTGCAGAAGGAACTTGGCGATGCTTGAAATGAGATAGTTGTTTTGAAGAAAGAAGTTGGGCAAGGTTCTATTGGAGGAGTTGCCCATGTGCAGGTCAAAGAACCCAAATCTTATGATGGGATGAGGAGTGCGAAAGCTCTTGGCAAATTCTTATGGGATATGGAGCAATACTTGGAGCATTTGGGTATACCTGATGAGGAAGCCAAAGTGAAGGTAGCTGCTCAATTCTTGACGAAAGATGCTAAGATGTGGTGGCGAAGAAAGATGGACCAGATTGCCAGTTGTGATGTTGCGGAAATCTCTTCTTTGGATGACATGAAGAAAGCTTTACAGACTCATTTTAGCCCATAAGATGAGACTTGGGATGCAAGGAGGAAGATTAAG
The DNA here is from genome assembly GCA_000404065.3 of Pinus taeda. Lineage (NCBI taxonomy): Eukaryota > Viridiplantae > Streptophyta > Pinopsida > Pinales > Pinaceae > Pinus > Pinus taeda. The sequence goes on along the minus strand of APFE031027212.1, from coordinate 149,461 downwards.
TACATGAAGCAAACAAGAACCCTACAAGTATATCAACGAGAATTCTCGAGTGCGATCTTGGAGTTACTTGATATGGCGGTGTTGACGGTGCTGGACCTGCCAACATCAGGGGATCTCCTCGATATTAATTCCCAACTAGACCTCACACTATTTGGTGTAAGAGTCCCATCCGATACAATGGGCCCGGTTGCCATTATCTTAAAGATTTGCCTCAACTCTTACTTGTCAGCACAGGAGAGTGGTCTGCTTTGTCTTGCAAGAAGTGAGGTTCGCGTGCTTGGTGATTGTAAGTGTCTCTTGTGTCAATGGTTCTTTCATCGTAGAGGGAGAGGGTGGAAGTGAGTCCCAAGTCAGTTGGGAGAAGTCCCAACTCTGCTAGGAACACACAACACAACAGGACATGCACAGGTTCCAACGGAACAACCCACATGGATGCGACAATCACAACACACAAGGGAAGATAACGCATACAACACTCAACGGACTAGTCCATGCGAGTACAACGATTGTTATAGCAAGTTTTATGTGAAAAATCTGTCTAATGTCCGGGAGAGTAGTCTACACGGGTGAGACATCGTTAACAACATATACAACACATTTTCATTAACATATATGTATTACAACAAGTGAATTAGTTCAAGTGTTAAACACAGGGTAAAGCAACACGTATTACAAGTGTTAAAGATTAGTCTTACAACAGTTACAATACATGTGCGAAAACGTGCTGACCTGTGAGCAGGCTTCTGAATTAAGCGAAAGTCCTAAGACACATCGTTACACCATACATCACTAAACCCGTGGGTGGGGCGTTGGAGCCACTACTAACTCCTCAAAGAAAATATTACAACCTCTCGAGGCTATATGGGAGGAGCAGAGGTGAAAAGTCCTTTGCATGTACAAATGTGGGGGTATTTATAGCCAAGGGTGAACTTGACCCTTGTAGCTATTCGACTACCCTCATGACTGTTTGACTTCCATGACTTTTCGACTTTACATGATTCTTCATACAACAAGTGGGTCTCTTGGGCTTCCACGTTACATTACATTGATTGACAGTATGGGCCACAGTAGAGATGTGGACGACATGACTCATGAGAAGGCTCGACATGACAGTGCTGGTACATTCATGCTGTTGCTGGGTGATGGATGTCCTCATGGTGTGTCACAGCTTCATCTCCGCATGGCAAAGTGCGTGGAGTCCTCGATGGTCGTTGGTTCACTTGATGTTGCATTTGCACATTGCTCCTTGCTTGTGTGTTGGTAAGCTTGACAGGTTGATCTGTTCGCAAAAAGTGCATGTTCGTCTGTGAACACATTTTTGCATGATCTTTTGTTCGTCCATTGGCGAACATGTCCTTCTGCATGTACTCCCTTTGTTCATCCCATTTGTTGTCGTGCCATGTTTGTTTGTGTGCCTGTATTTGAGTCACTCATGATGAGATGACATCAAATCCAAAAAACCTCGTAGTCTACCATGATGCAAGATCGTTTTGAATGCGGGTGACCGGGAGAGGAGACAAGGTTGCCAGCTGGGATGGAGGCTTCCGACACTGTTGATGAAAACTGCGTAGCAGTCATTGGGTGATGAAGAAGGTCAATCTGGATCGACAATGACTGTCCGCGGGGTCTGGCTCAATTTCAGGACAAAATTGCGCAGTTTTTGGGAGGAACAGTCCGGGTTGCGGGAAGTCTGGGCAGACAAAATCTGCGTAATTTCCGTAAGGAGTGGGCAGCGGGACCCTGGCAGAAAAACTGCGCAATTCCTGGAGGGAACTGGCAGCAAAAATTGCGCAATTCCTGAGGGGAGTTGTCAGTCGATTGCTAGAAGTTGCTAGCGGGAAAAACTGCGCTGATGCTGGGAGGCTGGCCTACTGGTCACCTCTGTGCAGTTTCTGAGCTGAGTGGACTGCTGGGCAGCAGAGGACTTGCTCCTGAAAACTGCACAATTTTCTAGGTAAGCAGCTGGTCGAATATCGGGAGGGCTGGCTGGAAAAACTGCGCAATTTTCTGAGGGAGGCAGGGACGGGCACTGGGTGTTTGTCCGACCTGTTTGCACAATTTTCTTAGTCATTGGAGTGGGCAAGGTTTGTAGCCTCTGTGCAATTTTTGAGGGGAGTCAGTCCCGGGGTGGCTGTCGGGTCAAACTCTCCAGTTGGCCAGTATGAAGGTTGATTGAGTTGCTTGTGGGCAACGCAACTTCAAATGGCTTGCTTGGTGCTTTTGCGCTATTCTGGGTGACAGTCGATGGAGTCGATGGTGGGGTGATGGTAATGCTGTCAGAGGGGAGTTTGGTCGTCAGAACTTTAGCAAAATGACTAAGTGTGTGAACGAGTGAAAGATGCATATGTGATCTTGCAAATACACACTTGCATGACTTGATGACAAAATGACTCGAACCATCCAGACACACATGTTCAACATGACTGACCGTTGGTGTGAGCGACAAGCACAACACTTTTGATTGATTGTTGGTCGACCGTGACGATGCTTGCGCGATAGTGTATGTGACTCCCTGTGTGAGTGCGACAGATGTTTTCATAGCGAATGCAACATGTACACACGAAGCGAAGACCTTGAGCATGACCAGGACATGGTCGCAAGCATGCCATTGACATTAACATGCAAAAGCTTGGGTGAAATGATCAAGCAAGGTGGGTGCGAAGACTCAGACAAGCTCGCTGAGTGAACCCGAGTGTGTGTAGTCATCAAGTGAAACTCTCAAAGGAGGCTCTGAAATTGGGTGCAGGTTGAAATTTTGGAGTGTGGTTGTAGTCGCTACAACAAGCGGAGAAAGACAAGGTATTCAATTTCATCATAGGATTGAAAGTTGAAACCTTGGGCATGCAATGAGGTGAAGAGGCAGAAGAACAAGACACTAGAGGAGGCATTTGCAGTAGTTGATTGCTTGGTAGAAAATTATGATGAAGGAACCGAAGAAAGAAAGAAGGCAGATAAGCCGAAAGAGAAGACTACGAAAGAAGAGCCTTTGAGATCGAATGACAAGTCGAAGACGAAGAAGCGTCTGAAGTGTTGGATTTGTGAAGAACCACATACAGTGAAGAATTGTCCTTCAAGACTGAAAGTCAAGCCGATGCGAAGAAGAAGAAAGAAGAAACTTCCATTGGTGTGATGTAGATTTTGGGAGCTGTAGTGGCTACGGAAGTGGTCTCACGACGAGACCCTGAAAGGAACAAGTTGGAATATGTGGAGATGAAGATTGGGAGAGGCACTGTTCTCACTATGGTGGATAGTGGTGCAACTCATAACTTCATGAGTGAAGAAACTGTGAGGGAGATTGGGCTGAAATTTGTATCGGTTCAAGCACAGTTGAAAGCAGTGAACTCTCCACCAGATTCAGTGATTGGTGTAGCAGAAAAAGTTGATGTGAGCATAGGTGAATGGACTGGGAAAGTCGACTTCACGATTGTGCGGATAGAAGACTATGAAGCTGTATTGGGTATGGAATTTATGAAACAATTTGAAGCTATGATAGTGCCTCACTTGTAGAAGGTGTACATTTATGATGAGCGTGATGATGATCCCATTGGTATACCAACCATAGGAACTATGACAACCAAGTGTAAGTTGAAACGATGAATGTGGAGAAGTCAAGCGAGATGAAGAAGTCTATAAGAGGTTGTCTTGTACAAAGGCAAAACTTATGGAGCAGTCACAGGTGATTAGAGCATCGTCTGATAGTATCTTGGATCTATCAAGCAGACTAGAGGCAGTGGAAGGAGTTGGAGATGCTAGGCTCGAGATTCAGATGGAGAGTCGGGAAGCATACATGTAGAGATTGGAGGAGGAATATTCAGACAGGTGGATTGAGCTATTAGTAGAGGAAGAGGGAGAGCCTTTGGCCTCCACTTCCTCCCCCTCTTCTTAGACTGACATGGAGATGAGGCTCATTGTTAGTTGCTCATGGTAGTGAGTCTCCAATGATTTGAGCGGACATCTGGGGTGAGATGGACACGATTGGAAACAGTGTGCAGAGATGAGTCATGATGATGTAGGGAGCATGCATTCTTGTGGAGGCGATGTACGGTTGGATTAGCTACCCAACTAGTCACCAACACGGGGGGATCCAGCACATGATTTTTTGCGGAGTTTGGCATATTGATGGCATAAGGCAGGTTAGAGGTGGACACATCTGGGTGCCCATATATGGATTTGCAGTCTTAGCGGTGGTGGTTGCTGAGATGGTGTTGTCAAGGACGACAACCGTTTCGAGTGGTGGAGTATGTCACGCCCATGAGCTGAGCCAGACGCGATCATGTGCGATGGGCGACGATGTGAGACATCTTCGGTTATGTGAGACGAGTCTACTTTGCGACGACGCACGAGTTCGGTTAAAGGCGACATGATGAGTGGGAACATTTGGTTAAACGCGCCCCGACGAGTTGTGCGACGATGCGACGAGCTACTTGGAAAGTCGAAAAATCGAGAAGTGGAAAATCGGCTAAGTATGGGCAAACACATGACAAATTTGTATGGAGGGTCGAAAAACCGAAATGGGCTGACGTGTGGAGTTGGACGCCCTGGGCGTGCTAATGTGTAGAAGTGGACCCAGTGGTTGGAGGACGAGTTGAGAGGTCGGCCTAGGAGCAGGCCGACCCACCTAAATGAATTGAGTGATGGGTATAAGTATGGATAGTGACTTGAGAGAAGAGGTCATCAAGGCAACAATCATTCTTAGCGAAGAAACTTGGAGACTTGGATGAAAAAAGGAAAACACAATTCGACGGAGGCAATGCGCAGGCAGACAAACAGGCCGAAGTGGTAAGCCTAGGGAAACGGTTGACGAGCTGCACGATGGGTGATAACGTACGGGTGAGTTCTGATACACGACAGTGGGTGGATAGTTCGGTGAACGAAGGCGTAGGTAGGTGGACAGGTCGGCAGCGACCCGAGCTGTGGTGGGCACAACCACATGGCAGGCGACCCGACGTGCGGGTGTAGCCGAACGACCTGACCCTGCTGGGTGGGTTTGCATGGGCAGGCGAACCGACGACGAGCTGCGGGTCTGTGCAAGCAAGTTTGAACGCGGAGGGCGACTCGACCCGATGGGTTGGGCGCCTCTGCACAGTGCAGCAGTCTGAACACGGAGGGCGACCTGACCCAAGGTGGGTGCCTCTGCACAGTGCGATAGGTTACACGACATGACACGGGTGGGGGACCCTGCACGACTGTAGGTGGGCAGCCCTGAACGAAGTTTAGGTGGACGTTACTAAATGAAGGGCGACTCGACTCGGTGTGGTGGGCGACCCGACATGAGCAGGCCGAAACTGCTTAAAATTGGAAAGCTTTCTAAGGTGAAATTTGAAGTTTCCTAGCAAGGATGTACTTGTAAAAGACTGAATTATTGTATTTGGGCAGATTCTAATATTCAGGAAGTTGTCCTCCCATTTAAAAAGAAAGTATTTCTGCTATGTAATGATAAATTCTTAGTAGAAGTAAAGAAAAATAACTAAGTGTTGAACGTTAGGCGTAGGTCATACTCACAAGTATTGGTGAAAAGAAAGTGGGTAGCGGTGCCGCACAGTGCGACGAGCTGCGATAGTGTGTGCGAGCAAGTCTGAATGTGAAGGGTGACCTGACTCGAGGTGGACGCCTCTGCACGGTGTGATAGGAAGCACGACATGGAGGTGGGTTACTCTGCACGACTGCAGGTGGGCAGCCCTGAACGAAGTTTGCAAGTGGGCGCTGCTGCATGAAGGGCGACCCGACTTGGTGAGGTGGGTGGCTCGATACGAGCAGGTAAAAACTACAGAATTTGGAAAGCTTTGTTAAGGTGAAATTTGGGGTTTCTTGGCAAAGGCTAAACTTGTAAATTATATTTGTAAAACACTGAATTATTATTATTGGGCAGACTCTAATCTAGGAGTTGCCCTTCCCATTTAAAGAAAGTATTTCCGCTGTGCATATTTATGATATGACGATGATGATCTAAATGTTATTTCCGTTGTGTAATGATGAATGCTTAGTAGAAGTCAAGAAAAATAACTAAGTGTTGAATGTTAGGCGTAGTCCGTACTCATAAGTATTGGTGAAAAGAAAGTGGGTAGCGGTGGTATTTCAACCGCACATAGGTAGGCACAACACCGTACCCACTTTCTTTTTACCAATACTTATGAGTACGGGCTATGCCTAACATTCAACACTTAGTTATTTCTCTTCACTTCTACTAAGCATTCATCATTACATAGCGGAAATAACATTTACATCATCATCATCATATCATAAATATGCACAACAAAAATACTTTCTTTAAATGGGAGGGGCAACTCCGAGATTAGAGTTTGCCCAATAATAATAATTCAGTCTTTTACAAGTTCAGCCTTTGCCAGGAAACTCCAAATTTCACCTTAACAAAGCTTTCCAAATATTGCAGTTTTTGCTTGCTCATGTCGGGTCGCCCTTCGTTCAACAACGCCCACTGGTAAACTTCGTTCAGGGCTGCCCACCCTCGAACTCCCTTTCAGGGCTGCCCACCTTCGAACTCCCGTTCAGGGTCGCCCACGTCTCTGTTGTGTTGTGTTGTTCGTCACATCGTGCAGAGGCGCCCACCTCACCGAGTCAGGTTGCCCTCTGTGTTCAGACTACCCACACACACTACCGCAGCTCGTCGCACCGGTCCGAGGCGCCCACCCCGCCGAGTTGGGTCACCCTCCACGTTTAGACTTGTCCGCACACTACCGCAGCTCGTTATCGCAGAACCTCCGCCGGATGCTTGCCTGTGCAGACCTGCCCAGCTGGGTCGGGTCGGTTCGCCTAGCTGGGTCGGGTTGCCCACACCCAACTCACCTAATAGTTCGCTTGTTCCGCAGCTCGCCCCATGTATGCCTGCTCGAAACTTGCAACTCACTCTTCCTTTGGCTCGACACTTTGACCCTTGCGTTCGCCTACGCTTGCCTCTTGCCTTATTGCATCTTCCTTCTTTCGCCCAAGTCTCCAAGTGTTCTTCGCTAAGAATGCTTGTCGCTTGATAATTCTTCTCTCCAACTCGTCCGCCTTCTTATACGAACTCGTCATGTCAAGGTGGGGTCAACCTACGCCCAAGCTGACCAGAAATCGGCCACCGTTTGCTTAATCAACACGTTGAACAACCAACTCGGGTCCACTTCCGCATGTCGGCCTGCCTAGGGCATCCGCCTCTATCCATCAGCCCAACTCGTCGGTTTTTCAACTCCTCCTAGAAACTCGTCATGCATGCGCCCATACTTTGCTGATTTTCCACTTCTCGGTTTTTCGACTCTTCAAGTAGCTCATTGCATCGTCTCGCAACTCGTTGTCGCACAACTCGCCGGGGCGCGCTTAACCGAACGCTCCTGCTTGTCGTGTCGCCTTTAACCGAATTCGTGCGATCGTCGCAAAGTCGACTTGTCGCACATAATCGAAGATGTCTCCCATTGTCGCCTGTCGCACATGAGCGTGTCCGACTACTCTCCCACTCTAAACATTTGTCATCCTTGACAACTCCATCATACATCGTCGCAAAGCCTCGCTAGCTCCAACATTTGCAAAATGTCTGTACTCCCATCTCTTCTCCATCACCAAGGTTCATGACTTCATGAACTGGAAGTCTCCTTAATCTATGATCATTCAACCACATCTGTCCCCATCCCTCGTGCTGCCCCATCGTGGAAGATTGGTCCCTCCAACTTGACTACATGCCATCGTTGCAACATATATCTTGTTTGACCTCATCATGTATCATAATCATGTGAATCACTGCATAATACTCCATCCAACACAACATCTCAGTCATAACCAAGACATCTATCTGACAGAAACTCGGTGCACTGCATGCCCCCATGTCATCGAACTAGTTGGGTAGCTAATCCAACTGTAGCACTCAACCCATGAGAATGCTTCTCCTCATGCCACCATCGGTTGTTTCTCAGCATCCTGTCACAATCTCAACTTGATCAAGAATCCATCCCAAGTGTAAAATAAGCCTTGCTCAGGTCCATGACATCGTCCATCATCTCATCTGTAACATGCTGCCCATGATGTTAATGCCAATGTAGTGTAATATAGTCACATTATCCAAGCATCATCAACCTGTCAAGAAAGAAGCCTTACCGCCAAAGGCCCCTTGTAAGGGTGGTGCAATCCTCCTGAACATAAAGGACTTGCACACACCTATCTCCAAGGTCTATCTAGAAAGAAGGGCCAGGAATTTTCCTCCTTGACTCTCATCCACCCATGTATTTGATTAATATTGCGTCCTCAAATACTTGTGCACAACAACAACCTCCTCATGTGTACAACCAAGCTTCTCAAGCTTGTCTTTCACCGTCTTTCGTCAACTGAAAGTCATATATGCCCATTACATACCTACAAAAATCCGCTATGCCAGCCGATCTCTACCTGCATAATCTTCCCCAACCATTGCTTTAGAAGTAATCGGACTTTCTTCGTCAACAACTCCATGGTGAAGATCCTCTGTAGAAGATGCATCTGTCAAGTGTCTCAAGATGTGCGAAACGGCCTTTCCACCTTCATTTTTCCTTCTAGCTCTCGCAACAAAGTCAACTATCTTCCTTTCCTTCGTTGTTTGAGTCATACATCCAAGTCCCCTTTGCTTCACATAATCATGCTTCACATTCAGATCCTTTGGATATAAGGTCATCGAAGCAATCCTTGGTCTATATCCCAAGCAACTCCTCGTATTCATCGGAACCAACATAGTTTGTCCTCCAGCTCTAATTAAGAGAATGTCTTGGTCCACCATCGATATGGCTTGTGCAAATTTTAGAAAATCCTGCCCCAGAACCATAGTATGATCATCCAAGTCGACCACCCTCAAGTCCAACCTCCAAACCATGAACCCACTCTTACTTGAGTGTCCTTCAAAACACCTGTCACAACTTTCATGGTAGAGTTTACTGCTTTGAAAGCACTCGATTCTTTCCCCACTTCAACTTTCTTCCCAAAAGATGTTGTTGCTTTTCTGCTAAGGAAGCTATGTGTAGCCCCCATGTCAACCAATGCAACAAACCTCTTGCCATGTACAGTTGCCTGCACAAAACTGAACCTTAAGGCATCGCCATCCTCTCTAGTCTTGATCTTGCGTCTTATCTTTGCAACCCTCCTTAATAACTCAACCTCAGAAGAGTCTTTCAACTTATGTTTTGACTTGAATTCCTTCTTAAGGTATTTCAACTCCTTGTTCAATTCATCTAAGCAACTCGATCCTAGCTTTAGCTTGAGCTCCATCAAGCTTCTCCTCCATCGCATTTTGCTTAAGTACACCTACTTCAAACACTTTGACTTCTTCCACTCGAAGTGACCCAATCATCCGAACATCTTCCTTCATGGCTCGGTGATAGTCCCCAACTCTGTCAATGTAATAGAGCTCATCTTGCTCTATCACAACGGGCTTTCGACCAAGAAAGTCCTTGATTCCATCCTCAAGTCCCTTAAATTTCGCCTGCAACATGGTGCTCTTCTCCCTTAGTCGAACTCGCTCATCCATGAGTTCTTGGAGTCTTCGGTCACCCTGTTGTATCTTCTCATCAAGTTCATCGAGTTCAGCAATCCTTCCATGAATATTACCCAAGTCCTTTCGCATGTCCACTATCATGTCCCCCATGTGTATCAAGAGTTCCCACTCTTGCACAAGAGCTTTGTAACGTTTCTGCGTCTCGTCTTTCCAATAATATGTCATGTCTTCTAGCTTTTGAAATGCTCTTTCTACCATTTTCATCCGATCGGCAAGTCTTCACTACTTGCTTTACCCTCAATAGTCATCAAGCTTCAAAACCCAATATCAACTGCTACCAAAGATATCAACTGTCACAAAGTATTTACTTGAATCTTCAAGGCCTCTTGATACCAACTGTCATGAAGTGCAATTGTATCACTTCTATCTGCAATTCATTCAAAGCCTCACGGAAACAAGAGCTCTGATACCACTTGTCACGAAGTGCAGTGGTATCTGTCTTCCTTCGTTTTTCAAAACAGTCCTCTGATACCACCTGTCATGCCCCTATACTAGCGGTGGTCTTTCAATTGCACATAGGCAGGTGAGGCACTGCTACCCACTTTCTTTTCACCAATACTTATGAGTATGGGCTACGTCTAACATTCAACACTTAGTTATTTTTCTTCACTTCTACTAAGCATTTATCATTACACAACAAAAATAACATTTACATCATCATCATCCTATCATCATATGAATGCACAGTGGAAATACTTTCTTTTAAATGGGAGGGGCAACTCTCTGAATATTAGTCTGCCTAGATAAAATAATTCGGTCTTTTACAAGTACAAACTTGCTAGGAAACTCCAAATTTCACCTTAGTAAGCTTTCCAATTTTAAGCATTTTCGGCCTACTTGTGTCGGGTTGCCCACCTCACCGGGTCGGGTCGCCCTTTGTTCAACAATGCCCACCTGCAACCTTCGTTCAGGGCTGCCCACCCTCGAACTCCCATTCAGGGCCGCCCACCTCCGGGTCGTGTCGCCCGGCTGCACTGTTCAGGGGTCCCCACCTGCCTTCGTGCAGGGTCGCCCACCCTTCGTTCAGCACTGCCCGCGCCTAGCTCGTCCGCAACATTTCCCCGTGCAGACCTACCCAACTGGGTCGGGCCATTCGATCTACACTTGTGTTCAGAGTTTGCCGGCACCGTCGTTCAGAGTTTGCCGGCACCGTCATTCAGAGTTTCCGCATCGTCGTTCAGCTCGCCGCACATGTCGTTTAGCAGCCGGCTTGTTCCACCGTGCAGACCCGCCCAACTGGGTTGGGTTGTTCGGCTGCACCCACAGGTCGGGTCGCCCACCTCGGTCGGGTCGCCTGCACCCACCGTAGCTCGGGTCGTCCATGCCCAACTCGCCAAACTGTCTGCCTGTTCCACCGGTTCACCGCAACTTGCCCCGTGCGCTCCTGCCCGAAACCTGCAACTCACCTCTTCTTCCCCTCGGCTAGGCACTACGACCCTGCGTCTGTTTGCACCTTGCCTTCACCTTCTTTTGCCTTCGCTTAAACCGCCAAGTGTTAGCTCGAATGCTTGTTGCTTGGTGTTCGATGGTGTTTCTCCTCCAAGTCGCCATCCATACTTATACCCATCGCTCAATGCGTTTAGGTGGGTCAGCTTGCTCCTAGGCCGACCTCTCAACTTGTCCTCCAACTGCTGGGTCCATTTCTGGATGTAGGCCCGCCCAGGGCGTCCAACTCCACACGTTGGCCCATTTCGGTTTTTTGACCCTCCATACAAACTCGTCGTGCGTGTGCCCATACTTAGCTGATTTTCCACTTCTCGGTTTTTCGACTTTCCAAGTAGCTCGTCGCACCGTCGTACAACTCGTCATCACACAACTTGCCGCAGCACATTTAACCAAACGCTCCCTCTCGTCGTGTCTCCTTTAATCCAACTCGTGCGTTGTCGCAAAGTCGACTCGTCGCACATAGCCGAAGATGTCTCGCATCGTCGCTCGTCGCACATGTTCGCGTTTAGCTCAACTCGTGGGCGTGGCATACTCCTCCAACAGAACGTTGCCCAACTACTTTCTTCAAAACAACTATCTCGTTCCGAGCATCGTCATGTTCCTTCTGCAACTTCGAGATTTCTGCCAAACCTTGATCCCTTGCAGCGCCAATGCCCTTGAATTCTTTCTTTGTTTACGCATACATCCATTCTGTATACTCGTATCGGATTTTGAGTTCTTCATAGTCTTCCTTCAACTTCGTGTGCATATCCTGATGTTCAACATACTCGGCCTTCACCAAAGCCACATTAGAAGCTAATTCCGCCATTTTGTCCAACACTCTATCCATGAAAATTGTCTCGGCATCCCTGCTAGATTCCCCCGTCATAACTTGAGGTTCTTCTGCTTGATCAACCATCAGTTTCGCTTGTGATCTAGTAAAGACCATAAACTTCTTTATCGTTCAACTTGGCCCTTCACTTGCCCCTCTTGAACTTTGCAAAGCCTTGCGGAAAGTTTGATACCCCCTGTTATGAAGGACAGGTATATCTGCTTCACTTCCGCTTTCTGCAAATCCTTCTTGAAACTAGTCAAAGTCTTCAAAGTCAACAAAAGTCAAACTAGGTCAAAACAAGATTTCAACCCTCCTTCCATGTTTGCAATCTCAACCTACAATCTTCAGTGCTATAACAACTGCGAAAACCCTAATTCCTTCGCATGTGTGAGAGAAAATAGGTCCGAAAACAAGTTCCTTTCTCGTTTGACTTTCTTCTTTCTTCTTTGACTTTTGCTCCTTTTGTTATGTCTTTCTTGCTTCAAATTGAGTTCTTCTTGTTGCAGATCAAATTAGAGTTCTACGGAGGTCGACGCCGCTCTTGGATATACCAATCCATTGAGGTCAAATAGCCTCTTCTAGGCCGACTTGTCACTGATAGGGTTGATTTGTGCTTGGAGGCTCACATTGTCATTCTAGACTCGAAACAATATCTTTCACATGTTGCAACTTGCCCAATAAGGTCTTATACAAATGATAAAGACTCTTTTGACTCAAGAAAAATATTATTTTGATTTGACAAACCCTAGAAGCATGAAAAACATGCTTGACCTAGTTGACCAACAAAAATGTAGCATGAAACCCATCCTTAAAATAATATTTTTCTTTCTTCTTTTTCTTGTAACATAAGATATACATAATGACATGAGTACACTGATAATTATGAAGACCGAAACTAGTTACATTTTCCAACATTGCCAAGGACTATTCGCGAGGCTCATTGGTTTGAGAGGCATGGGGACTTGGGTGGGGTGATGTTGTGTTTGATGTCACCTGCATATGATGACATTTATAACTTAATTTGATATCTTTTATGAATATATTAGAACCTAGGCATTAGTTTATATTTGTTAGTCATTAGTTTATATAGTTATAAATATATAAGTTATGTACATATAATTATAAATAATGTTAAACTATTCTTATTGTGTAGGTCATATTACATATGGATTGCTGACAACAGATTTGAGAGAGAAGGTTGATATTGATAGATGTATGGAAGGAGAGATTAACGGTTGTAGGCACGGGATGTTGAATGAATACAATCATAATCGTTCCGACGGTTACTGAAGGCAAGTCGACAGTAGGTACCAATGAATGCATAGAGGCAAATACATGACCGTTTTTGCAAGCCACGAGCATTTTGGATTCAATTTTAGAGAACCCATTTCACCATTGTTGGAGGGCATATGCAAACACAAATATGTTAAAGAATCTCTCAAAAAACACAATCTTGAAAGACCCTCACAAATGTGAACAATTTTTTTTCAACTAGTCCTTGAATTTGGCGAATTTTGAATTTCATCACTGAAATCAACCGAATGTGATGACTTAGCTTGTAGTTGTGGATAGGAAATGTGGCTCTTGCATAAACATCATTTATGTTTCCCTTTTATATTCTTGAAGTCAAAGTATTCAACAAAATATAGGAATTTGAGTTGATGTCTATTGATTATGGAGACACTTATTTGTTGACATATTTGAGCATTATGTTGCAACACCCCGATTTTGATGCTTGGTTCAATATTTGTATGTACATGACTAATGGCTATAAGCTGACAAATGTAATCTGTAACGAAACATTGAATGTTAATAAAATAAAATACATCACCAACTCCATAAGAGAGGGATGAAAGGAATGGGGGGCTATGCCTCCACAAGAGGGGAAAGACACATGGGATTAAGTAGGATAAGCTTAATGACCTTAGTAAGTGAATTAGCCCAAAGTTTTTGCACCACCTTAATTATTAATTAATCTTGTTTTATTAAGTTGTTGTAGGGTGGGAGGGGTGGTTTGATTTAGGACATAAATGAGATGGGATCTTTGCAAGGTTACTTGGCCCTTTCATGCCATTCAACTTGAGCTTTACCCTTTTTTTCTCATGCAAGCAAACTTTCGTTCTGTTGGAGGTCTAAGTGGCGAGTTAAAATGTTGGGTGTTGTTTGAATCATTAAAGAGCTGAACTATTAAATGTTCTAGAGCCTAAAAACTATCCTTTGGTTGGGAAAATCGGGACAATTATCCTTGAGTGAACTACCTTGTGCATACTGTAAATGAATTATAAGAGCTACAATGACAAATTGGGTAATAATTATGGCTGTGCAGATGATAATTGCGGTAATTGAGTAAATTTAACTATAGTTGACAATCCCTACCATCCTAGAAGTGAGATTTCCTAGCCAACCTGTGCGACAATCCTAGAGGGAAGTGGGATAATAGCTTCATGAATTGCTGAGTAGAGAAGGGGATCACATTCCTTGGATTCTGTAGGTTTATGGGGAAGAAGGCTGTTGATTGGGATTACTATAGGTGTAATCATTGACTATGAACTTGGGAATTGGGTTGTGAGAAGAGAAATTATAGCAAACAATAGGATGAGTTCGCCCTTGTGGATTCATAACTTCAGCTTAGGGGTGGTTTTTTTTGTAGAGGAAATTGGTGTAGCAAGGACCCTATGGTTGGGTGGAATGTTCTTCTTTTGTAGCTTGTTGGTGGACAATTTCTAAAATAGATAGTGTTTTTGGATGTACTTGTGAGTTGTGTTGAATCAATGTTGAATTATTATGGTTATGTCATTGGTTTGAATCAATTTCTAGTTTGTTCATTTCTGATTCCCTATTTTAGCATGCATTTATGAATAATGGTGACATGGATAATTGAACGGTTTCATTATGGTACATAAATCCATATTGTCATGCTTGCAAATGTTGGTTATTTATTAATATAAAAATGAGATATGGTAATAGAGAAAATGATGTGAAATTGGGTAGTTAAAAGAGTACCATATAACCTTAAAAGTGTAAAGAGGTTATTGGGTGCATTTTAGAATGGTATTAAAGCTAATGGTTACAACATCAAGGCTATATGGGTCAGAGGTCAGATGCATATGAAAAAATTGCGATTTGTGTGACAATTGTTTGATGAAATTTCTCCATGAGAATAATTTCAGAAAATAGTGTTTGAAGCTTGCAAATGCTGAATTGAGCATTGCAATTGCTAAATTGGAAAGTTCTTAGAGTATTTGTGTAGCTTATGGAGGCATGAATGAAGAATTGTCTGAATTTCAGAGTTAGCTTTTTGGAAAGATTGGGAAAATGTAGTTTCTAGGCTTAGTGTTTGACAAAATGTCATTGAAGAGAAAGGATTGTATAGAGCCATAACTTCCAACTTGGAAGTCCAAATTGGATATAGGTGTACTCATTGGAAGGTTATTGCAGAGGGGCATAATTTTGATGGCTCAGATCTTGGAGAAGTGTTTTGGATTCCTTTAGAACTTGAGAAGAAGAAGATGTAGCCTTGATTTGATAAACTAATGAAGTGCATAGTTACCGTCATTTGAAAGAAAATGCTATAGGCTTGGAATTGAGATGCATTTAACAATTTGTATGTGTGCTTGCTTCTTGAGCTACAACAAAGACAAGTGAAGAGTAGAATTGAAAAATACTATTGAAGAGGAGACATGTAAGATGGACAAAGACCTTACATCTATGAAGAAAAAGTTAGAGGCCTGAATATCAACATAGAAGAGACAAAGTCTGACAAGTGTAGAAAGAGAATGGAGTCATTGGAGATGGTAGAAGTTGTAAGGAGCTTGAAGATGGAGGTGCAAAGCTAGAGTTGATAATGAAAGGCTGTTGAAATGTCAAGAGGAGGAAAATCAGCTAAACACTCAACTACTACAACTTAATTCAGTTGCAAAAGAAAATGAGGAATGAATTAGGTTCATGGTATGGGGAAGGAGGTAGAATCCATTCAAGAAGAGAAAAACTTGGAAGATCTAGGCACTCAAAGTGCTATTAGAACTCAAAGGCATCATTGAGCCAAGAGGCTCATTCATACAACCCAGTATGATGTGTAAGCCTGTTCCTCTGTCATCAAAGTTGAAATTTTACTCATGTTGGCCAAAATAAAAAAAATTAAAAGATCTAAATTTTTTTTTTTTTAAATAACTATACAAAACATTTAAATAATGTTGGCTCATAAAAAATTTTGCAAGTGAAGAAATTAGATCCCTCTTGGCTCATGTTAGATCCGTATTTAAGATTATGGATCTATGCTGGTTACTCACCAACACATTCAGCAAGGAAGTCGTATGCGTAAGAAGAATCACATAGTAGTCTAGCATTTTCCCCATTTAGATATCAAAGGAGAAGGTATGGAAAAAACCAATTGCAATGTGAGTTTCAAAAGATCAAACCGCTAACCATTGGTGGTGAAAACAAGATGGGAGAGGATGCTGAAGTTTGGTTTTTGGGAATAAGGATATGCTTTCATTTCCATAATTACTTATCCAATCTAGAAGCTAGAATCACAATATACAACCTATAGGGGAAAGTTTCTAGGTAATGGGACCAATTGATGCAAGTTAAACCATAGTTTTAAAAACCAAAACTGGTTACCGGACCGGTCCACCTAATAAACCGGGTTTCAAACCAGAACCGGTCAAATCGAGACTGGTCAGATCTCAAGGAACCGATTTAAAAAAAAATACATTAAATAATTATTTTTTAATGAAAAAAACTTGAATCCATTCAAGAAGAGAAAAAATAGGAAGATCTAGGCACTCAAAGTGCTACTAGAACTCAAAGGCATCATTACTCACCAACACATTCAACAAGGAAGTCATATGCATAAGAAGAATCACATAGTAGTCTAGCGTTTTCCCCATTTAGATATCAAAGGAGAAGGTATGGAAAAAACCAATTGCAATGTGAGTTTCAAAAAATCAAACCACTAACCATTGATGTTGAAAACAAAATGGGAGAGGATGCTGAAGTTTGGTTTTTGGGAATAAGGATATGCTTTCATTTCCATAATTACTCATTCAATCTAGAAGCTAGAATCACAATATACAACCTATAAGGGAAAGTTTCTAGGTCATGGGACCAATTGATGCAAGTTAAATCATAGTTTTAAAAACTGGAACTGGTTACTAGACCGACCCACCTAATAAACCGGGTTTCAAACCGAAACCGGTAAAATCGAGACTGGTCAGAGCTCAAGGAACCGATTTAAAAAAATACATTAAATAATTAATTTTTAATGAAAAAACTATTTTTAAGATTTAAAACCATGATTCCAAGCCAATAGAGACAAAATATGCAAATTTTTCTCATCTATATACCATGAAAAGGTGAATATATCAAAATGTCACTGAGTACAATACATCTCATTGACAAAATACGTAAGCAATGAGACTCTAAATGGCCTATAAAGTCCAAAAACAATGCTACAAGCTATGAGGCCATTGGCCTACTACAAGACTACAAGTCTACACGAGCAATCATGAAATTCATCACCACTACTAGACAAATGATCATCAACAAGAGCTACATAGACATCATCTAGATCAGAGTCTGAGGATGCCTTAGCCTTATCTGCAACCTCAGTAGTAACATTGGCACCAATAACAATAGAAGTAGACCTAATGGAAGCACGAATTGGTTGAGCTGCATGACTAGTACCTTCCATTGGTTGTTTTCCTTTGCTTGAGGCGATTACTAATCCTGGTTCTGATGGCGCTACCAAATCTGCTTCATCCCCCCTAACGCCATGTCAATATCAAAATAAACATCAAACTCAGGATCTTCAGTGTCCTCCACCTGTTCTGATGTTGGATTAAAATCTTCCAACACAATGGGATCTAGATTAGGTCTTCTGTTCATCATTTGGTTGTGCCTTAGTCGAAGGTTGTATTGCACGAAGACAAGATCATTTAACCGTTTTTGTTCCAAACGGTTTCTCTTCTTCGTGTGTATGCGCTCAAAATTAGACCAATTGCTCTAAAAAACAGACCAATTGTGTTCACAACCTGAAGCATTGCAAGTTTGACTGAGGACTCTAATTGAAAACTTTTGCAATTGAGGACATCGACCGCCAAATGACTCCCACAAATGTGCTGCAAAGAAAAAGACATTAATTAGTAACTAAGTTCATTTCATTACTTATTTACAAATTACAAGTATTTATAGATAATTTGAATTGTAAATTTGTAAAAAATTCAACTTGAAAAGAAAAACAAATTGGAATTGCTTACCTGGTTGATCCACATCTCTTGCCATCTTTGTCAAGTTTTTGCCAAAGGTACTAGCTGCCATGCTAAAAAGAGTAAGTTGTTTATGTATTTCCAACTAGTCTGCATGGTTAGGGACCATGCACTCTAAGCAATCAATCAATCCTTCTCTGACATCCCCAACTTGTAGATCTCCTAGTCAAGCTTTATAATGATACTTTGGGTTCAAAAAATACCTAGTTGCATGTATAGGACGATGGAGTTGATTGTTCCATTTGTTATAAATGATCTCCATATATGGCCATATTTAGCTAACTTATCCTTGAAAGTTGCCAATATCCGCTCCTTTGCCTGATCCATAGCCTCATAAATGTAGCCCATGGCCAATTTTTCGCCATCCACCATTCTTAGCACCTTAACAAGGAGCTCGATAATTTTCACAAACTCTGCATACCTTTTCCAAAAATAATTGTCAAAAACTTTCTTTTTGGTGTCTTTGCCATCTTGTCTACGAGCCCACCGAGATTTAGTCCAATCATTAGAAGAAAACATTTTTTGCAGGTTTTTTTGTTGAGAATTGAGACATTGCAACGTGAGGAAGTGAGTTGCAAATCTCGTAATTGCAAGCCTAACAAGCTCTTTGCGCCAATGTTTTTCCTCATTAGGCTCAATACCCATGAGTGGTTGTAGATGTATTTTGTAATGCACTTGGCATGCTCTACAATGTTTTTTACCCACTCCACTTTGCCTATGTCCTCAAGCATGAGGTCTATGCAATGTGTAGCACATGGAGTCCAAAATATGGTCTTATATTTGGACTCAAGCATCTTTCTAGCAAGAACATAGTTTGAGGCATCATTTGTGATGACCAGCACAACATTCTGCTCCCCCACTTCCTGAATAATCTTATCCAAAAGCTCAAATAGAAGGGTTTCATCCTTCACTTTATCAGATGCATGAACTGATCTCAAAAACATGGTTCTTTGAGGGCAAGAAACAGGGAAATTAATGATAGTGCGGTTCTTTCCAATTGTCTATGCATCTGACATGATGGAACAACTTGTTTTGAACAACAATTTTATCAGTTGATGTTATCGAGGATTTTTTCAAGTTGAAAAAATCGTGAATGCGATTTTTTGGTAAAAATCACGAGTCGACAGGTAAAAATCACAGGCCGCGGAAACAACGAGCTTTTAAAGGCAATTTTTGGTTTGTTTTTTGTTCATTTTGCAGACAAAGGGCAAGAGTAAGATCTAAGGAGGAGGAGAACTCATCTACAAGGGCAAGAGAGGAGAAAAGTGAAGGACTTTAACATCCCAAGCAAAACAAATTCAAGTTTGGACCAAGTTTCTTCAGCAGAGCGTGGTTTTCAGGTACGGGCATCAAATTTGGCTATTTTGTTTTTTTTCTTGTTTTTCCTTGGGTTTCTATCACCCATTTATTTTCCATGATTTTTGTTTGGAATTGAGTGTGTTTTTTGTCATTTTTGTTGCATTTAGTGGAGAGGATTTTTTGGTTAAAAAATGCAAAATATTGATTGTTAGTTTTATTTGTTTAATTTCTTCTTGTGCCTTAGTTTGTTTCCATCATTTTTGCTTGGGTTTAAATGTGTATTTTTTGTCATTATTGTTGCATTGAGTTGAGGGTTTTTTTTGGGTCAAAAAGTCAAAATGTTGTATGTGAATTTTAATTTCATTTGTTTAACTTGCAATTCTTCTTGTGCCCTAGGTTCAAACTTGAAACTTCAATCTTACATTAAAACTCAAGGTTCAACAAAGTTACAAACACACCAAGGAAATTGCACCTTTTATGGGAATTTGGTGAACATGATGGAGGGTTTGACAAATCAAATTTGACTTGCAAGTTATGTGGGCATCATATGACTTGCGGGGTATACAAATTGAAGTATCATTGTGCACAAGTTCTTGGACATGAGTTAGGTCCTTGCTCAAATACAAATCTAGAAATCATCCGAAGAGCCCTCAAATCATTGGAAGAAATAGAGACAACCAAATTGTCTAAGGCAGTTCTGAAGAGTCAAATAGCAGGGAGTAGAGTGTCAGGATTGAGAGGTGATCGTGAGAATGGTATTGGTTCTACTTCACCATCAACATCTATACCCAACCATGTACCTACCTCATCATTTTTTGTTCCTAGAAACACACCTGCTGCACAACCATCTATCTTGTCAATTATTTAAAAAAGGGAGAAGGAAGAAACTGACAAGTTGTTGGGCAAGTTTCTTCTTTGGAGTGATATTCCTTTCAGCGTTGCCAGGAACAATCCATTTTTCCAGCCCGCGGTTGATGCTATTGCTATTGTTGGCCTAGGGTACAAAGTCCCTTCATATGATGACTTTAGAGGGTGCATTCTTCAAAATGAAAAGGTTGACTGCACTAAGAGATTGGAGGAGTTTAGGAAATCATGGTCACACACAGGATGTGCACTATGATGTCAAATGGTTGGACCGATCAAAAGGGTAGAAGCCTTGCTAACTTCTTGGTTAATTGTCCCAAGGAGACAATGTTTATGAAATCCGTTGATGTATTTACACATATAAAAAATGCACGATTCTTATGTGATTTGTTGGATGTGTTCATTCAAGATGTGGGTCCATAACATGTTGTCCAAGTCATAAAGAATAATGTTGCAAATTATGTTGCTGCTGGCAAGATGCTTATGGAGAAGCATCCTAACTTATTATGGACACTTTGTGCTGCACATTGCATTGATTTGATGTTAGAAGACATAGGAAAAATTCCTTTTGTGAAGGATATTGTTGAATCATAAAAAAACATTACAAAATTTATATATAATCATGCATCTATGCTTCATTTGATGAGAACATTCACCAACAACAAGGAGTTGTTGCGCCCTGCCATTACACAGTTTGCCACCAGTTTCATATCTCTTCAATCCCTCTTGAATTATATGTGGGATGTGAAGAGAATGTTTCTTTCAGAGGAGTGACATGCTTTGTCATATAGCCACAAATTAAAGGGAGAGGCCATATGCAGGTTAGTTTCAGACTAAGAAAGTTTCTGGGCGGGAGTGTAGGAGGTGTGTAGCATTACTGAACCTTTGGTAAAAGTTGCAATGGCTTACTTGTATGAGGCCTTGGATAGGGCCAAAGAATCCATTCAGAGCTACTATGATGATAAGGGGGATGAGGGGTTTGAGAAACAACAACTCTTATGGGAAGTGATTGATGAGCGATGGAACAATACACTCCATCGTCCCATTCATGTTGCAGGGATCTCCTTGGATCCCTCATTTTCTTACTCATGTGGTTCTTATTTGATGTTGAAGTCATGGATGGATTCTTCATTTGTGTTCAGAGGATGGTGCCATCTCTAGCAAAACATGTATTAATCTCCAAAGAAATGGAGATATACAAGATGGCAGGTGGCACATTTAGCTTTGACATGGCTATTGTGGATAGGAAGACTAAAATGCCAGGTAAGCTTTAGTTTGTTTCAAATTTCATTGTCTCTTCAAGTTCATACTTTGCTTCAACTTTCAAATTTCATTTTTTTCTTATGTTTATCTTGTTTGTTGTAGATGCATGGTGGAGAAGCTATGGTGGCAGAGTACCCAACCTCCAAAGGCTTGCCATTCGAGTGCTCAACCAAAATGTAGCTCCTCGGGATGCGAGCGCAATTGGAGTGTATTTGAAATACACTCCAAGAAGCGCAACAAGTTAACATATTCCAAATTTCCAATTAATTTTTTGAATTCATTAAATAATAATTTTTTATAATTATTAATTTATTAATTTATGACCCTTGTACAGGTTGGAGTCCCAATGACTTAATGACATGGTCTACGTCTACTACAATCTTCAATTGTGGGTGAGGCAACTTGAGAGGACACTTGATGTGGAGGCCATCTCATTGGATGGGATTAACACCATTGCTGCATGGGAGGGTTGAGGCCGAGAGACCTATCATGGAGTTGGCCCCTGATTGGTTAGAGCAAGAGGTAGTGGTGGGGGTAGAGGAGGAGGAGGAGGTGACACCACCTATCCTTGTCACCAGTAGAGGACGTGGTCTACCTCCTGTATCTCCTAGTTCTTTAGGTTCTAGAGCACAACAGAGTCCATTGCCAACCCCACCTCCTTCTTCATATAGAGGGAAAGCTGTTATATTTTCTCGCAAGAGGGACAAAGAAAATCAGTAGTATTAGTTATTTGGTTCATTTCATTGTATATGACATTATGACTCATCGTATGAGATACATTATTATATTTTTTGTTGATAATTTGAGGCTGAGTTGGGACTCATGACTTAGTATTTAGGACATGACTCACTATTATGTGTGATGTAGTACTAGACATGATATTACACATCTTATATATTAGTTCTCTTTTCATATTTATGTGTCAATGCATTTATTTTATGTTGTGGATGCTTTAGATATTAAAAAAATGAAAAAATGAATATTTTTGTATTTGCCAATTTTTACCGATTTTTCCCTGATTTTTCCGATTTCGGACCCTCTCCGATTTAATCCCAATTGTGATGTTCGCAACATTCCGTGGGGGCACCTATGGGGTCACAGGAACTAGGGTGATGGCCATGATAAGGGGTAGAGCTCAAGTTTGGATTTTTGCCCACGTGCTATATAAATGTCTCGTCCATATTTTTGCATTTTATGATCTTCCTTTTCGTTTGTTTCTTGCTTGTGGTCAAGATATGTTTGTAACTTTGTTTAGCTGCATCAACCTCCGAGGCAACATTTCCAAGCCCGACCCAGTTATGTGGACAAGGAGAGGGGGTGTGGCAGTGCCTTGTGGACCTAGTGGTCACGTGGACCCAACAAAAGAAAATGATGAAATAGGGCTTGTAATGTGCAGAGGGGAGTGATGTGGACAAGGAGAAGGGGTGTGGTGGTGCCTTTTGGACCCAAAGAAAGAAAATGATGAAATAGGGCTTGTAATGTGCAAAAGGGAGCGAAAAATGTGGAACATGAAAATGTGACCACTCTACCAAAATCAGGTTTTTCCAAGTAATGCCCTTCCTGAAGCCATAGGCCTATAGAGGAGATCCCATGGGACTAGGATTGAAGATTAACTCCTCATTTAACGTAAGTGAACAAAGTATGGTCAAAGCCCACCCTTCTTCCAAGTCACCCAATAATCCATGTCCAAAATGTTCAATGAAGAACAAGCATAAGCACCTGATTGCACAATGAAAAACATACCTTTTGGATTGGATTTCCCACCTTTATAACATATGCCCTCGAGAGATGGGCGAGGAAACATACAATTGATGCAGTGACCAGAGGTAAAACGACACATCACATCAGCTACAAAGTGGCTCTGAGGTGCTGTTGACTGCCGACTGAAGAAGATGAATAGGAGAAAATTTCTTTTAAGGGTACCCACTTTTGGTGGGTAATAGGTTTGACTTAGCAAGTGTCTTTTTTTATGGAAAATATTTTTAAACTGTAAGCCATCCAAACATTCTCAGGCGTAAAGATATTCAATGAGTCTACTCTCTATTCAGTCGGATGATCTAGTTTTGATTTTCATCTTCATGTCTCCATCACCTATTAAGAACCACCTCGAAAAGATGCTTGACATGCAACATTGCCCGGTCTTAAATACCGAGTCTATTATAGCACCACAACCAATTTGTCCAAATGGGTTATGGGGTCTTGTTATTCACCTTGTATGTTTCTTCCTTAGGGATAAGCCTCTAAATCTCCTGGATAACCACACCATATTTTCAGAGAAGGCCCTTTTCATGTGAAAGGAGACCAGGACTTCCCATCACGATTACAATGGTCCCAAAGATCACGTAGTGCCAAATTTTACTAATCTCTTTGGGAGATATCTCTCAAAATGGGACATCTGTATATTTTAATCTCCCAAGTCCAAATAATATGGCTATCAAAGTGCAAGCCCCTTCTAAAATCCATAGCATGCCAAGAGAAACACTTAGGTTCTTTTATGCACTATTTCCAAAGCTTATGAAATAAGGGAAACCTAGAATAATGGAATCAACTGGGGTAGATATATTAATCACTTTTGCAACATCTTTTATTAGTAAAGACACAATTTTCTTCTCAATTTTTATCTGAAATTTTATTTGGCTGGTACTTCAACAACAAAATGCTCTAACAAGAAGCCTGTATTATGTCATACCCAATTGGTGTGTTTGTATTGTTGAATTTTTTCTTGTAAACATTTCAATTTTCTTACAAACATGAGCTGCCAGGATATCAAGTATTCTTAGAAATTATTCTAAATTTCTTTAATGTTATACTTTGCACTTACTGCATTTTATACTATTGGTTTTGTCCACCACCTTTTTCTGAATTTGGTGTTCGTTGTGTTGACTACATGACTAGGGTTGCAGGGGAACGCCTCCCCACCCTTGAATCCGATCTCGAAGCACGCTCCGAGCGGGAACGCGCTCCCGAAATTCGCTCCTGCAAAAAAATGTTCCTTGGCTTTTTCGCAAATTTTTTTCACAAAGACGTTCCAAACACAATTTTTTCCAAAGAAACAAGAGTTTTTGATCAGGGCAACCTTATATTCAAGCCTATGGCCCTAGTGTTGATATGCAATTCATGGTAATGTTCAATTCTTAAAGTAAAAGTGACATTCTCCTTTATCTTTCAATTTCATCCTTTTACTTAAGTTTTTAACATTACTATGAAATGACTCAGGATGTTTGAGAGTGGTTTCGACCTCATTGGATTTCACAAGGAGAAAGTAGAATTTTAGATCTCACTCAATATCCAACAGAGTTATTAGTTTTTCAAGATTCGAGGATTGGGGGGATTGCAATGTTTCCATTGGATTTTGTCATGTACTAGGGTATGGAATTCGTATTTTATCAAGAGCACCAAGCCCTCTATGTACCTTGATGTTAGTGATGTTGGTTGTCGAACTCCTCTATCACGACCCTACTAAAAATGTACCCATCACTCAAACAAAATCTTGACTTGACATGCTACGTTTTTTCTATCTTATGTTAATTGCTTAGAGGGTGATATTAATGAAAAAGATCCCAAGATAGGCAATGATTTTGATGATATGTAGGTATTTGTTATAGCTACAAGCCATCTAGAGCCTATTTGTTGATGTATTTCCGGTTCAGAGATGGATTGCACTTGATGCTATTTTGGTTATGTTTGTTGGAAAATGTGACTAGGTTTGGTCTTCATTAAATGTATTTGAGTCATCATGTAATGTACTTGCCAAAAGAATAAACAAAAGAATTTATTATTATTATTATTATTATGACTTATTAAAGCATGGGTTTTATGCTTGGGTCATCATGCTTTAGGTCAAAGTTCCCATTGAGGACTTCTAGGAGTTATTTTGAGTTAATAGAGTCATTGTACTTTTAAAGAGACCCTTCTTGGGCTTTTGAATGATGTAAAAAGGTTAAGTATTGAGTCAAATATGAATTATGTTGCCTCCACACCAAGTCGACCTTAAGATGATCAAGTTAGCCTCAAAGAGGGCTATTCGACCTCGTCGAAGGACTGTAAATGAAGCAGTTCGAATTCCATTTGAGACACACTCACAACAAGCAAGTTCGATATCTCTTGAAGCTAGGAAAAAGTGCGAAGTGGAGGAAAGAAGGCAAAAGGAGTGCGAGTTAGGTCTAGGAGAAGGAAGGAAGGAAAATCGAAATTTTGTTGCATCTATCTCTCTCTTGTGCCCTGGTTTGGAAGGTCAGAGTTCTCTTGTTGATGCTGTAGCCAGTTGCTGCTGCTATAGGTCGAAGTTGCTACTGTTGGATGCTGCTGCCTCAAGAAGTTGTATTGGGCCAAGATCGAAGTTTCTAAGTGAAGATAGAAGTCTTTCAGTGAAGATCAAAGTCTCCAAAGCAAGGTCGAAGTAGTTGGGTTGAAGAAAATGCTGCTACTATTGCGAGTAGGATCATCTGCAAGAGAAGAAGAAGGCTGACTTGGTGTGGAGGAAAGTTTGTGTCAAGGTCTAGAGTCTTGGAATATCTCAGGAAAACTATTGAAGGAAGAATTACTAACTGGGTTTTCCCCTAGAAAGGGGTTTTGCTCTGGCTGTGAGCCCTTATCTGGTGTGCATTGATTTATGTGTTATTGCCTTGATAATTTCTTGATGAACTAAAAGAAAGAAGATATAAAGAAACCTAGTAAGAAATCAAGAACATCACAAGTAATTATCAATTATAAGAAAATCTGTCCGCCTTTTTGATTTTCTAACATGGTATCAGAGCTTTGGTGAAGAAAGAAGCTAAAGGCAGTCTCAAGCACTTGATCAAGGAATCATTCAAAAGGATTATTTCAGGGAAGAAGTCTATGATATTCAAGGAAGTTGTCTAACACAATCAAGGGAGAGAATAAACTTGAAGGAACCTCTAACTACAATTCTTGGAAGAAGAGGATTGACCTCATCCTTGAAAAGAACAAGGTACTAGAGTTGGTGAAAGGAAAAGTAAAGAAGCCTACAAAAGACTCCAGTGATGTTTATAAAGTAAAGTTCAGAGACATGGAATTAGTGGCCATGAACCTAATGGTAGAAGGAATAAAGGACAATCTTGTCCCATTCATTGCCAACATTGAACATGCTCAAGAAATGTATGAGGCTTTGTTAAAACTATTCACTATTAAGAACACTGGTCAAGTGGCAATGAACTAAGGACCACAAAGATGACTAAAGAAGATATAATAGCCTCCTTTGTGAAGATATCAAGAATCAGAGATGATGTTTTGGCCATTAATGAAATTGTTCCAGACAAAGATCTTGTGATCACTGCTATACTAGGATTGCCACCTACTTGGGGTGCATTTGCTGCAGGACTCAACAGTTGGAAGGAAGCTCCCAACTTTGAAGAACTATGGACTGCTTGCAGTCAGGAAGATTTAAGGATCTCATTAGTTGCCAACCCTGAAGGAGTGTCAAATGCCTATGCTGCTCAACATAGAGGAAACTTCAAGAAAGGACTAAAGAGGAAGATTGACATGTCCAAAGTAGAATGCTATCAATGTCATAAGAAGGGTCACTACAGGAGTGACTGTCCCGCCAATCCAAGAAACAATAAGAGAGAAATAGATCAAGTCAATGTTGCTGAAGAAGAAGACCTAAAGAAAGCCAAACTTGAAGAATCTGATATAAGGAACTTACACTATTAAGTCATTTGCTTCTAGTTTTAGATATTGTATTTTGTATTTTTGATATTTAGAATTTTATAGGTTTTAACATATATTTGGAAAAATACATTTTCCTTTTGTTTTATAAGTTTATAAGTATCCATCAAGATTTGGAGGGAGCCTCCAACATCTCCCAAAGATAAGTATCTCATTTCCTTCCAGTTTTTGGTTTCATGTACTTATTTAATTTTTGATTATATTAAATACTAATCACCATTCTCCCTCTATTGTCTTGATTAGGAAAACATCTGCTATATCCTCAAGGAGTATGAAAGAGGACCAACCAAGACAAGGTTGGTCAAGGAACAAAGGTATGCCTTAAACTACAAAACATTGATTTCTTCATAGTAAATGTTTATTCATTTGATTTATTATTACTAACATCGTTATGTCCATCTATATTGAATCATAATGATTCTTGTTTTGGGTGATTCATCACTTGATAAATCTACCTTGCCTCATATTCTTAATTGACTTTATAGAACCCTAGACAGGTTCTCTGGAAAACCCTAACCTAAGGGTATGATAATGTTAATGCTTGAAAGTTGAAACCCTAAAACTATTTAGGGTTATTGGTAAATGCTATTTGAAGTTTTTGTTGATAATGTCATGTCTAGGGTTTTGGTATGATTATGAAAACCCTAACTTGTTAGGGTTGAAATGATGTTGTCTGAAATCTCGCCCCCTTTGAAGTTTTGGTACAGTAGGGTTTGCTTTGCTAAGGTATGAAACCCTAGATCTTTAGGGTTTGGTTGGGCCTATAAACGAAACCTTTGTTATAAGATCCTAGGAATGAAGCCGTAGGTTTATATATGTGTCCATGTGTTTTAAACCCTAGCTTGGTCTAGGTCGGTATATGTCTAATGTGTTGCCTGACTTATATGTTTATGATTGATAAATTTCTAGATATGTGTGTTGACCTAATTATTGTTGGTCATGAGTCTTAGGGATTAATATGAGTCCTTATCTGAGTTTGATATTATAGGATGATGCTATTTGGTAAATCTAGGGTTTTACAACTAAACCCTAGTAATAAATTCTCTAGTATGTATAATATGACAATCTGAAATCTATGAATCTATATGGTGATTGCTGAAATAAGAAAATCTAGGGTTTGTAGCTAACCCTAGTGGATGCTAGTCATATTATTGATTGAGCTCTGATTGGCTGTTTGTTGTTAAAAGCTTATATATGAAATCTAGAAGTTGTATGAAACCTTAGTAGGAGTCTAACATTTGAATTCTAGGAGTTGCTTTATAAGCCTTGATGAAATAGTCTAGGGTTTATGACAGTCCCTAGCAAAAATGTTAAAAGGTATGTATCCCTTGTTTAGGCATTTGATATATTTTAAGTTGAAATGTTTTCGTGATTAACTTCATGCTTCTATAGTTTTGGCTGTACTTAGTATCTAAGTTGTGCAGGTACACAATCTTCAAGATGGTGAAGATGATCGAAAGAAAAAGTTGATGTGATGAGAATAACTTTGATAAGATAGATGGAAGCCACAAAAGATTCTCCGATGTCGAAAAGAAGCTGATTTCTCTAGGTTAAGAGGAGCATGGATAGAGAAAATCTCCCTGGTTGAGAGGGAGAGTATAGTTTTGATTGGAGAAAGAAGTTTGAAGAATATGTTGCTGTATGAAAAGAAAAGTATCAAAGATTCGATTGATAGGCCTATTGTGTTTGAGAAGCAACATTAGGAAAACCCCGAAGGTTTGTGTTTATTTATGAATATGTAAAAGTATATTATTGCTTGGGGTTGTGTTTGTACAGGTAAATCTCTTGAAGGTTTTGATAGCATGCTGGTTACCATTCAGTTTGATTGGGAGGGATTGGTTATCCTTGATCTGCTGGATCAAGGAGTGTTGAGGCTTTGTGAGTGAAGCATTGCCTGAGAGGACATCTTGTTGCCACTTTGTGTTGATGTCTAGGTCCTAAAGTTAGAAAGGTGATGTTGGTTATAGAGCTCTGTTTTTGGATACACATCTGGATCCTTGGGTTGATGGTTAGTAAGTAAGCTTGATGGTACCTAGAGAGGCTAAAAGATTGAGTCTGTCTTAGTCCCGCATGGATAGATTGCCCTGGTTAGGAATCTAGTCCATGGCATTGTGGTGCCTAAACTGTTGAGAGACCAATGGATAGATTGCCCTGGTCAGGAATCTAGTCCATGGCATTGCAGTGCCTAAAGTTCTTCATGGTTCATATAATTGAGATCTTCCTTGTACTTGTATATGATGAATACCTCCCTAGTTAAGAGGGAGTGTTGGTAAATGTAATTAGGTTCGGTCTTCATTAAATGTATTTGAGTCATCATGTAATGTACTTGCCAAAATAATAAAGATTTATTATTATTACCATTATTATGACTTATTAAAGCATGGGTTTCATGCTTGGGTCATCATGTTTTAGGACAAAGTCCCCATTGAGGACTTCTAGGATTTATTATGAGTTAATAGAGTCATTGTACTTTTAAAGAGACCCTTCTTGGGCTTTTGAATCATGTAAAAAGGTTAAGTATTGAGTCAAATATGAATTATGTTGCCTCCACACCAAGTCGGCCTTAAGATAATCAAGTCAGGCCTTAAAGAGGGCTATTCGACCTCACCAAAGGACTATAAATGAAGCAGTTCGAATTCTATTTGAGACACACTCACAACAAGCAAGTTCGATATCTCTTGAAGCTGGGAAAAACTGTGAAGTGGAGGAAAGAAGGCAAAATGAGTGGGAGTTAGGTCTAGTAGAAGGAAGGAAGGAAAATAAGAGTTTTGGTGCATCTATCTCTCTCTCTCTCGTGCCCTGGTTTGGAAGATCGGAGTTCTCTTGTTGATGCCGTAGTCAGTTGCTGCTGCTATAGGTCAAAGTTGCTATTGTTGGATGCTGCTGTCTTAGGAAGTTGTATTGGGCCAAGATTGAAGTTTCTAAGTGAAGATCGAAGTCTTTTAGTGAAGATTGAAGTCCCCAAAGCATGGTCGAAGTAGCTGGGTTGAACAAAGTGCTGCTACTGCTGCTAGGTCAAGTAGTATCATCTGCAAGAGAAGAAGAGGGTTGACTTGGTGTGGAGGGAAATTTGTGTCAATGTCTAAAGTCTTGGAATATCTCAGGAAAACTATTGAAGGAAGAATCACTGACTAGGTTTTCCCCTAGAGAGGGGTTTTGCCCTGGCTGTGAGCCTATATCTAGTGTCCATTGATTTATGTGCTATTGCTTTGGTAATTGCTTGATGAACTAAAAGAAAGAAGATATAAAGAAACCTAATAAGAAATCAAGAACATCACAAGTAATTGTCAAGTATAAGAAAATCTTTCTGCCTTTCTGATTTTCTAACAATGTGCATCCTTCAATGCTATATAAATGAGAACTTGTAACTTGTGGACATGTGGTTGATGAAGATTATAACTTCTAGATGACTGATGTTATATGGTTTAATCCATGTTTTTATGCTTTTTATATCTAATTCATCATTCCACTTTTTTTTTGACATATGCATCAAAATATATAATATATAAAAATTTGCTCCCAATTTGCTCCCGACCCGGGAACTTTTGAAAATGTCGCTCCCCTCTCCTGCTTCTGCATCCGCTCCCAAGCAACCTTGCTACATGACACATATAATGACCTCATAGTGAACGGAATCTATATCCTTAATGGTTAAACTAATACGTTCTCTCCTAAAAGTTGCTAAATATGATGGTCGCCTATCAATTTTGATCATCTCCATGGCAATCCCTTGAGAAACCTTCATACACTCCTTATAGATTGCAGTGGCAAGAACCTTGTTTGCTTTTTCAATGGTTATTTCACAATTTATTTTATTAAACTCATATGATGAAAATGAGCAATCTGTTACATGAAAAGTTTAAATTCTCATGGAATCTAGTCTAGATAATCCCAATTTTGTTATTTTTACCAATGAATATATTTTTCAAGCATATAAAGGACATTTTTATAATCTATGTTGTTTCATATATTAACATTTCTGAAGAGATTACACACTGTGAATGGAGAAGTTCTCGGGTTTGCATATTGACAGATTTTTTTACCTTTTCTTATTTTTGTGTTTTACCAGTTTCCATACATATGATTATGCCCGACATTTTGTAAGTGCATGCACACGAATTCTTGGACTGGAGGGGACTCTAGAAGGTGTGGAGTACCAGGGAAAGTTGATTCGAGTTGCAGCGGTATAGTTTCTCTAGTTTTTTGACTTTTGTATTGTAGACGTTTAAGATCTCTGATAGCGACAGTAAGTATTCATTTCCTGAATCTTTATCATGCATTCAAGGTGATAGTTGATGGAGTTTTAGGCTGGTATATTTATGTCAAATAGTACATCAGTATTCTTGTATATCCATGAAATGCAGGGCTTTGGATGCAATGATATAGATATGGGTTCCATGTAGTCTTTGGCTTTTTATTTCGCTCCAGCATATTTTCTGATTACTTTTTTGTTATGCTTTTGTTATTATAGTTCCCCATAGGCATTGACTCGGAGAGGTTTACAAAAGCACTTGAATTGCCTGAAGTCAAGGAGCACATCAGAGTGCTAGAAGAAACATTTTCTGGTCGAAAGGTGAGTTTTCCAAGATATGTTATTATAAGTTCTGGAAGATCGCTTAGCCCTCTGTAACATACAGTATAATATTTACGAAAAAATCAGTAGGGCCTAGTTCTTTATATAAGATCCTTTTTTATGATCAGCATTCCTCTAGAATAAAGATTTATTCACTCTTTCCATACTTTCCAGGCTATGTTCAGAAGAGGCCTAAAGCACTGCTAACTTATTTGTAGATCTATCAGTTTTTCTAAATCATATCGCAGATAGCATTATAGTTGAAACTTGTAGAAGAATATTCAGTACTTTTAGATTTACCTAGCCTTGGTGAAAATCTATTTCAGTAGCTGCTTAAATATCTCCTTCTTTTGGTTGGTTATCTCTTTTCATTAAGATTAAATCTTTATTATGAAAATCACCTTTCATTTGTGTATGCCCCTTGCATATGTGTGCTTTGTCTGGTTAAGATCTGTACTTGTTTAGAAACCAATTAGCAGATGAAGCTTAATATTTAGATATTTCATGGATATCAAGATGGTTGAAGCTAATCCCAGTATTACAAGGGGGCTAACTTTCGAGTATATTTTGTTTTCACCTCTTCTTAACCCCATCGAGACTTTAGTAATTAATTAACTAATGTTTGTTTACATTTCAGCATTATTTTTTTTTCTCTCTCTCAGCTTGCTCTGTTTTTTTTGCAAATGAACATCACGAAGCAGAGAAAATCTTGTGGATTTTGATCCAGCTTTTTTGAATAAGTTTCATTCATTCATTCTATGGTTGTATCTTACTTTTGCTACTTCCATTAAAAGATTGGTCATTCTAAATTCTTTTCCATGAAAAAAATACTCTATATTCAATTTTTTTAGAGCTGAAATCAGAATATACATTGTTCTGTCTTTATGATGCATTTTGAGTCGAGACTCAGTAGATACATAAAAAATGATTACATCTCCTTATTAGTCTTCCTTGACCTTTTAATGACTCTTTTTGGTTCATCAAAACATCACTGAAGTATACAGAAAATGACTTTTCAGGCCTTTACGTCTACATTAGCAAATTCCTTTCTGTTACAAAAACATACAGCATCTCAAGAGAATGACCATTAGTATAAAGGAAAAAATGTTTCTGATGGAGTTCATTGTCCATGAAATCCTGCGCAGAGAATATTCTTTCCTGTAGTGATAAAGCTTCTTTAAATAGTCTGTTAGCTTCCATAATGAATACTCTATAGGTGTATGTGAATGTGAGATCATAAAATTTGTTTTCTTAACTCAAATACTTTATTCATATTTGGAATTAGAACCAGATTCTCAATTTGACAATTTCCGTCAACCCAATCCACAAGGAGCTTTGAATCACCCAACACTTGCAACTCATCAATGCTTCTGTCTGCAGCATGTTTCATAGTAGTCCTCATTGCCAAGCATTTGGCCCTGTTGTTTGGTCCCTGTCCTACAGCATATTTCAATAAAATATAATTATTTTCTGAAATAAAGAAAATTTTCCTGCACTGGGTTCCTTGATAGGTCATGTACGGTGTCCTAGGAACACCAAGTTTTTGAATAATCTATTTCAGGTCTTTTGAGCACTTTTGGAGTTTTTATTTTACCAGGTTTCACATGCCTCCATACATCTTATCTGATATGCCTCTTGCTTAGGGTTGCTTTCTTTTCCTGGAAAAAACATAATATTTCCAGATAACCGGTTCGAAAAGGGCAAGGCTTGATGTGCTGCTACAGATTTATCAAAGAACCAGCCTTTGAAGCACTCTGTCACATTATCTTTCTCACATCTGTTTGTTCCACCTGCTAACTAAATAGCATACTCCATATATCGGCCACCATCTTCTGTTATGCCTTTTATGATAAGAAATTACTTATTTTTCAGTTTGTTATACTCTTGCTTAACTAGTTTTATATTTGTGGATTCATGCTTTTCCTTAAAATACTATTAGTTGGAATATGATATTTTAATTGGAAACTTATTTGGCTGTTTGAATGATCAGGTCATGTTAGGTGTTGACCGGTTAGATATGATTAAAGGCATTCCTCAAAAGCTTTTAGCATTTGAGAAGTTCCTTGAAGAAAATCCAACTTGGCGGGACAAAGTGATTTTGGTTCAGATAGCTGTACCCACAAGGACAGATGTTCATGATTGTATGTTTGTTTATCCCAATTTCTTTCATTCAGATGAATGCTAAGTCTAGTTTTATCACTAAAATTATTTTTAGTTCTCCTCATGCAGGAAAAGCTGAAAAACTATAAAAGCCATTTTAAGATAGGATGTTCTGTTCAGGTTAGATCTATGAGGAGTTTGTAATCTGATTTACCTTTATTGACCAATTTTGAAACAACTATTTTATTTTATTTTAAATATTTGTTATTTTGGCATACAAAAACTTCATAGAACTCATTCAGATGAACACTAAGTGTTGTTTTAATGCTAAAATTATTTTCAGTGCTCCTCATGCAAGAAAAGCTGAAAAACTGTAAAAGCCATTTTAAGATCAGATAATCTATTCAATCTAGATATATGAAGAGTTTATGATCTACTTTTACCTTTTAATGATCAATTTTTTAAGCAGTATTTTATTTTGAATATATGTTTTTTTGGCATACAGAAGAGAGTTATCACATATTTAGGCTAGCACTCTTTGTTTCATCTTTCTGTACTTATTAGTTGTTACACAGATTTGTATTTAGCTTGGTTCTTGAGAAGGATATATTTGATTTTGGCATGTACTTCTTGGAGCAGTGCAAGATTCAAGTGAATGTTAGAGGTCACAGTTAATGTTGAAGTTAATGACTTTATATGTGACCAACATGTAACATTGGTGTTAGTTATCTAGTGGCTAGTTATAAGGAGTCCAATAGGATCTAACTACTAAATACATGAATAAAGGAATAGTTGCAGACAAGGTTTTATAAGGATGGGTGTGGAGCACCCTGGAAATGGGTTATATTAATTGTTGGGTTAGCTCGAGTGTTCATGGAGTCAAGTCCACGGGCTGGCTGCTTTTGTTGTATTATTGGGCCTCACTTGATGTCCCTGATGGGTTAGGTTGCCAAAACCGCAACTGATCGGTTTACTGTGTACCATCCTTGAAATGAGGGGAAGTACCTAGAGGGTTTCCTTGGGATTTGTATTCCATCAAAGAAAATTAATGCATTTATATGAAACATGCATATTTGTATGACTTGTAGATGAATACTAAATTGTTAACTAAAATTTACTAATCATTCGAGCATCTATAATCTAGCAATTATAAACTTAGAAAATCTTAAACCACATAACAGAAGGTGGACCATTAACTTATGGAATGAAATAGGCGATTTGCCAATTGTAAACATGACCCAAAATGTTTATGTTTACAACTTTACAATATAGGCCTTTTGCTTAAGTTCCAAAATGATAATTAAATTGAAGTATGGAGATTGAAAGATCCAAAACACCAATCAGAGCTAAAGTCTATTACATATAAAGCTGCGAACAAGAAGAAGCAACTATTCTTATTTCTATTTACTTTTTCTTCCTCTTTCTACCACCACAATTTTCCTAGGAGCCTCCATATAGTAGGGAGTCAGAACCAAAGTTGGATTTAACTATGTAGATGGAAATGGATCTAAACATGAATCCCCTATGGCTAGAGTCTTGGACAAGGCGACTGTGGTAGGATATGGAGGTGGCATTTCACTACACACATCATCATCATCAAAAAGGGCATTCTCCAATTGCTCCATCTTTGAAATTTGGATTATTATTCCAAGCATTATATGATTCATCCATATTTGATTCCTCACAATAATAGGACAATAATCTCAAGTTGCAAAGCACATAAATGAAGCTCTTTGATTTGTTTACATTTAACCTCTTTCTTCTGACAATGTGGATGAAACTGTAGATGCTCCAACGCTTTTCTGTGGAAGAAGGTTCATGATTTGTGAAAATACCTATTCTGCCAAATGTCGCAGTTGTTGGATTGAATTGCCGTGCATGTTCCACGACTCGAGAGGAGACTGACTCTCTCAATCTCTAATTGCACAGTTGGTTCCAAAAACACGGTTGCCATTGATGTAGTGGCTCAAATGTAGCTGTATGGTATCACACTCATCCTCCTCGGGGACTAGTTTCTCTAATGATTGCATATGAGCAGCCCAAACCCCAGTGTCCCACTGTGGTTTGTTTTTCCAAGCCTTAGATGATTTATCCATCTTTGATTTCTCACAGTAATAGGACAACAATAACAAGTTGTAAAGCACATAAACCAAGCACCTGTGTCAATATGAGCAGCCCAAACCCCAGTGTTCCACTGTGGTTTGTTATTCCAAGCATTAGATGATTTATCCATCTTTGATTACTCACAGTAATAGGACAACAATAACAAGTTGTAAAGCACATATACCAAGCACCTGTGAAGAGACATGTCTCTTGGGATATTTGAGCAGACCTGTGTGCGATTTTAACATTTATTGGAGTTATTCTGCCCTGAATCATTAGATATTACATTCCTGGAATTGCAGATGAAGCTTGCTGAATACTTTAGAAATGAAAACAGGACATACTGCATGTTTAGTGAATATAAAATCGAATTCCAGTGCTTATACTTGGTGTGTCAGTGCTGCAGGTATAAATTATCGGATTAAGGAGTTCAGTTTAGTGAGTTATTTGTCATGACATTTAACCATACACCATATGCTTGTCGCAATGCTCTTTAAATTTGTGAAAATTGCAACAGAATGAGAGATCATTCACCATGGCATGTGCCACATTTATGTTTCATAAATTATCCCACAGATGACAAAATTTGAATAATTCTGCCGTAATCCTCCAAATGAGCTTTCACCACATCATTGTTGTAGCTCAATGATTTCATTAAGACCCATAAGGCATTGCTCAAGGAGTAATAGGGAAACATGTAAGACAAAGAGCTAGAACTTCTCCACTTTATTTTCAACAAGAAATATGAAGGAAGCACCTTCCTTTTATAGAAGAGGACCTTTAAACCTTCATTACAAAGCCATGTACTAACATTAAATGGTGTGCCCAATACCAACTCTCAACTAACTTTCTCAAATGTGTGAACCTCCTTAGATGCAAAACTGTGTGCTCCAATTGTTTCTCACGTGTGAAGGTCAGAATATTCAATTACAAATGTGCCTTACTGCCATTGACCTATTGTGACTTTTATTGTTGTAAGGCATGCTTCAACAAGAGCTAGGGCATTGGTTTGCATCAACAATTTAGGGCTAGGGCATTGGGCTTGCTTCAAGTTTTCAACTAGGGTTTCATCATCAGACTTAAGTTCCAAAATGATAATTAAATTGAAGTATGGAGATTGAAAGGTCCAAAACACCAATCAGAGCTAAAAAGTCTATTACATATAATGCCGTGAACAAGAAGAAGCAGCTATTCTTATTTCTATTTACTTTTTCTTCCTCTCTGTACCACCACAATTTTCCTAGGAGCCTCCATGTAGTAGTGGAGTCAGAACCAAAGTTGGATTTAATTATGTAGATGGAAATGGATCTAAACATGAATCCCCTATGGCTAGAATCTTGGACAAGGCAACAGTGGTAGGATATGGAGGTGGCATTTCACTACACTCATCATCATCATCATCAAAAAGGGCATTCTCCAATTGCTCCTTCTTTCAAATTTGGATTATTATTACAAGCATTATATGATTCATCCATATTTGTTTCCTCACAATAATAGGACAATAATCCCAAGTTGCAAAGCACATAAACGAAGCTCTTTGATTTGTTTACATTTAACCTCTTTCTTCTGACAATGTGGATGAAACTGTAGATCCTCCGACACTTTTTCTGTGGAAGAAGGTTCATCATTTGTGAAAATACCTATTCTGCGAAACGTCGCAGTTGTTGGATTGAATTGCCGTGCATGTTGCACGACTCGAGAGGAGACTGACTCTCGCAATCTCTAATTGCACGGTTGGTTCCAAAAACACGGTTGCCATCGATGTAGTGGCTCAAATGTAGCTGTATGGTATCACACTCATCCTCCTCGGGGACTAGTTTCTCTAATGATTGCATATGAGCAGCCCAAACCCCAGTGTCCCACTGTGGTTTGTTTTTCCAAGCCTTAGATGATTTATCCATCTTTGATTCCTCACAGTAATAGGACAACAATAACAAGTTGTAAAGCACATAAACCAAGCACCTGTGTCAATATGAGCAGCCCAAACCCCAGTGTTCCACTGTGGTTTGTTATTCCAAGCCTAAGATGATTTATCCATCTTTGGTTCCTCACAGTTATAGGACAACAATACCAAGTTGTAAAGCACATATACCAAGCACCTGTGTAGAGACATGTCTCTTGGGATATTTGAGCCGACCTTTGTGCGATTTTAACATTTATTGGATTTATTCTGCCCCGAATCATTAGATATTACATTCCTGGAGTTTCAGATGAAGCTTGCTGAATACTTTAGAAATGAAAACAGGACATAATGTATGTTTAGTGAAGATAACATCGAAGTCCATTGCTTATACTTGGTGTGTCAGTGCTGCAGGTATAAATTATCAGATTAAGGAGTTCAATTTAGTGAGTTATTTGTCATGACATTTAACCATACACCATATGCTTGTCGCAATGCTCTTTAAATTTGTGAGGAAAATTGCAACAGAATGAGAAATCATTTACCATAGCATGTGCCACATTTATGTTCCATAAATTATCCCACAGATGACAAAATGTGAAGAATTCTGCCTTAATCCTCCAAATGATAGCTTTCACCACATCATTGTTTTAGCACAATGATTTCATTAAGACCCATAAGGCATTGCTCAAGGAGTAATAGTGAAACATAAGACAAAGACCTAGAACTTCTCTACTTTATTTTCAACAAGAAATATGAAGGAAGCACCTTCTTTTATAGAAGAGGACCTCTAAACCTTCATTACAAAGCCATGTACTAACATTAAATGGTGTGCCCAATACCAACTCTCAACTTACTTTCTCAAATGTGTGAACCTCCTTAGATGCCAAATTGTGTGCTCCAATTGTTTCCCACGTGTGAAGGTCATAATATTCAATTACAAATGTGCCTTACTCCCATTGACCTATCTTGACTTTTATTGTTGTAAGGCATGCTTCAACAAGAGCTAGGGCATCTTCTAGAGCTAGGGCATGGGGCTTGCTTCAACTAGGGTTTCAACGTCATGTTTCATCATTGCTAGGGTTCCATTAATGCACTTTAGGGTTAGAGTTTGCTCATTGGCATCCAGGGATTGTTCCTAGGTTCAGCTTCAACAATCCACTTAGGGTTTGTCATCATATTGACATCAATGACAACTCTATCCAACAAAGGCATGGTTGCGATTGAATGTAGTGTCATCAAACTCATCCTCATCAGGTACTTGTTTGTCTAATGGTTGCATATAATCATCTCAAACTGCGGTTCTTGGTGTGGCTTTCTCTTCACCTCACCACCAAGCGCTAGTGCC
Source organism: Pinus taeda (assembly GCA_000404065.3). Classification (NCBI taxonomy): domain Eukaryota; kingdom Viridiplantae; phylum Streptophyta; class Pinopsida; order Pinales; family Pinaceae; genus Pinus; species Pinus taeda. Next base: position 110,289 of record APFE031027212.1, on the reverse strand, counting down.
TGCAAACATGATGCATGATAGGATTTGGTATGAGCACATATGGTAAGGCATGCAGTGGAATATTTGTCTTTTTCCATTAATTTTCCACCTCTACACTAATATGATTATGTAAGTTCACATCTCTAGACTAAACATTGTTGTCCATCTGCTCATACACCTCCCTGATTACTGGTCGATTTGAATCTGTAAACCAAATTATTTTATGAATTATCTTGGAGAACTACTAAACTTACCTAACATATCACTAAAAATGACCATCAAGACTGGTTTCCTTCACTACATTAGCGCCATTTCTGTCAGTACATAAGTCATCTCACTCATCACTCACTACCATAGCACCCAAAGCATGTCTTACCTTCAAGTGGTCCTTGAAGGTAAGAAATAGCTACAAAGTGTACTTTTTGCAATCTTTAGTAGCTGCAACCTAGCTTAAGTGTGATAAAAAGGGACCCTTCTATGCCGTGTGACAAATTTGATTAGTTTTGTCCTTATTTTGTATAGGTCATTGATACATCCAGAGTTTCTATGCTTGACAATGTCACTCATCAAAAGTTTCAATGTGTGCACCAAACACCTAGACCAAAATATACGAGGATTTGGCTGCTCAATGGCTTTTCCTGTTTCATTACAATCTTCTGCATTATCAGTAATTAGTTGAATCACATTAGAAGGACCAATATCTATAATGGTTTTCGGTAGGATGTCTGTAATGTTTTGAGCAAATTCAGTGATACAAGATTTTGATTACTTATTTCCTCTTAGTTTCTATGACTCCATTTAACTTTGTGATGTTAAACATGTATACAATGAAGTTTAAGCTTTCTTGCTCAATTGTTTGCTTATTTCATACTTATCTATTTATCTATCCTAATGGGATTTGTGTGGACTTGTTATTGTAGATCAAAAGCTTACAAGCCAAGTTCATGAGATCGTGGGGCGCATAAATGGACGTTTTGGGAATCTGATCTCTGTTCCAATACATCATTTGGTACCTTTTTTTCAATATATTCCATGTTTTTAGCATACTAAGAAAAAATATAACACAGAGAGAAAATGCGTAGTATTCTTGATAGCTTCCAATTTGAATACACTTCTATCTGTTTTGAAGTGCTACAAACAATTTGGTTTGTCCAACCATGAGCACGGCATTCCCATATTGTTTTTTTTTTTATGTTTAGTAATGGTTTATGGGCATAGCCATGAAACAAAGAAAACTATTGATGAGACTTAGTCTAGTGAATATGTGTGACATATATTATATTTGTACTCTTCCTATTTTTCCTGTCCTTATCTCTTTTGAGTGACATGGTCTAAATTGATCCCACATCCACTTTGCTGTATTTAATTGGGGACTTGGTCAAAGTTCAAACGTGATCACTCTCCTATAGTTTTGTAGTCTATATATATTTCATAATATTAGTGAGTGCAGAATTATGTGTACAGTTCTGACAATCTTCTCCCATAGTTGCTTGCTTGCTCTGTTATGTGTATCTTTCTTCTATTGCTGGTGTTGTGCTCACATCAATTGGTTTCCTTCTCATGCCATTACTAGATCTAACACCATCAAGCTTCTTATGAGCGCCAAATCTAGCCTCCTTGAGTGTTTTTACCTTTTACTCTCCACTAGATCTACTACCTTCAACCACCGAATAATTCATGATCATGATTGAAATATCTTTTCATGGCTGTGGTGGATTATATTCAAACCACTGCCACTGGATGCAGAATTTTGGCTTCATAATTACAGTTCTGTGCATTATCATGGAAATTATGCCCTTGAGAAGTTGACTTCGCATTTGTGAAATGGATAGTCAAAATAGGTCATACTCTAACATTCTTTTTCACAGTAGGTTATTGCTGGTCATCAATAAGATGTTGAATGTTCTGTCCAATGAATAAAACAATGTATGATCACCATAAAGGGTGAAAGGGTCTTCATTGGCGATAACAGAAAATGCTCACGGGGACATGTATGTTGGATCAGAACTCTTTGCTTGAGGTACAGAGTAGAGTGGTACCTATTTTCGAAAAATTTAGTAGCTTAGTGCAAAGCCTCATTGGGCACTCTAGGTCTTAGGATAAGATAATAAGATAAGATAATTCTTTTAATGCCCAATGGATGACCATAAAAATAGGGCAATGGGTTTGAAGAATACATCTAGCATGAATACAATGTGGGAGTGCAAACACAACTCCTAGAAAGTGTCAAAGCTAAAACTAGGATAAGATGAAGTAAAGAAGGATACAACAAAAGAACAACCATAGGAACATGTGTATAAATGAATAAGTCCAGGGTTGGAGGTTGATGATATCAACAATGCCCGAGTCTGATAGTCGACGACAATGGGGGTGACAGTGGTGTTGGCTCGCTATCGAGGTCATTTGGATTCACCAAGGGGTCTGTTTGTCTGTCTGCAAGATCCTGGGGGGTGTAGGAATGAGCGATACTCCTAGCATTTGTAGTTGAAGGAAAGAAGCTTTGAATAAGTCTTTGGAGGAGTTTGTTGTAGAGGGATTAGTTTGTTCCTCAGCTGGGTGCTGTATGACACCTCTGTAATGGTGTCGAGTATGCTGGTTTGCTTCCCAAAGGGGGGGGGGTTGAGAGGAGACGCGAGCTCTCATTGTTTTACTATTTTAAATACTCTGGAACTCACATCGTCGCTTGTTGCTCCGATCAATTGGATCAACTTGTAAGTATGATGTGATCATTTGGATCGTCCCCAAGTGAGGTGCAATATGTAGGATTTGAGATCTGTGTCTGAATATCTCCTTGATGAAGGGGGCTAGGCATCTTTAGTCAAGATAACAAAAGAAGGTAGAGAGGGATCCACTTGAATATTTATAGAGGTAGTGGTTGTGCCCTATGATCTCGTAGTAGAGGGGGCACTTAAAAATGAGGTGCTGCTCTGTCTCTGGTTCCTGAAGGTGACATACCTTGTAGATCTTATCAGATCTTGGTATATGGTGATCAATCTCCACTCAGAGTCGACGAGAACCAACTCGAATCTAGCCCAAAGGGACCTTGAGAGAGTGCATCCAATGTCTTTGCGTGTATGGGCGGACAATGAAGCTATCTTGTAACTCCAGGAAATGCTCAAGGTAGAAGGACATCCTTGGGCCTAAGCCTGTCGAGGGCATGGCGGGGGGGCGGAGTCCAAGTGATCTAAATGTACAATCTATAGATATCCTTTCTGATGGACTGATTCAATACATATATTGGGGGCATGAGATGGCTCGGTGTAGCAAGGTAGAATATGAAGTGGGGAAGATGCTCTGGGGAGATTGTTAGTGTCTGGAGAAGTCGGGAAACATTTGAGAACGAACCTCATGTCCAACCTAAGGGGTGAGCCAAAGAGAGGACCTCTGAGGAACAAAGTGCAAGGTAGGGATACCGATCTCTCCCAACAGATGAGTCTGTCAAGGATTTGACTTTGTGGAGGAAAGAAGCTAGGTGAAAGATGACATTGAGGCAAAAGGGGTGGGCACCAAAATTTGCCTAAAAATGGGGTTATAGGATTGTACGTTTGCCACTGATGAGGTGCCTAAGAAGTAAGGTTTGATTCATTCCATCTGGGCCTAATATGTCTATGCCAAGCTCGACCCCCAGATCTTGGATCAGTAGAGGATTGTGAGTTTAATAATCGCATCCTTGAGGTAGAGCTTGGACGAGATGTCTTGAAATTGACATTGGAAACACTTTCTCTCGATAAGGGCCAAAGAACAATACCCTTTGCTGAGTCGAGGCTGGAGACCCTAATGTGTACTAAAACAAGGTACTGTGAACTGTACTCCCAACTAGATGTATGATGTGGTTATCTCGATCTCTTCCACCCCGAACTAGAAATGCATGTCTATAAGATTTTTCTTCAAAACGCTGAAGATCATAACTGTTGAAGGTCACAAAAGATGGCCACAACATCGATCTATGTTTGTAGGTTCTCAGGAGTAGATGCTGACAAGACCAAGTCATCTGCAAAAAGCGGCAAGCAGATCAATAACTGATGAAGAAGAAAACCATCCCCTTCCTAGCTGTGCTCATGGAGGAAAGATTCCAACTCATCAATGTAAATCTTGAAGAGGGTTGGCGAGAGGGGGGACCCTTGTTTTACCCCAATGGTACTCTAGATAAAGTCCAAAGGCCATGTACTATCCTGAGGTGACCCAAAACTGAGTCGTATAGTCTTATAATAGTTACTAGAAGGGTCTTAGATATATCAGTGTCCTGATGCCTCTGGAATAATTCTTCCCTAGGCACAATATCAAATGCTTTCCGAAAGACAACAAAGCAACAATGGAATCCACGACCACTATCACCTCAATGGTTTCTCCCTTGCTATTTTGTGGTAAGATATTATCCCCACAAAGGGAGGCTTCCTTGGCACGCCTTTGAGGTTAGATGATCTAGGGATCTAAGCTAAATGGCTCTATAAGGAACTTGCAACCAAACACCCTAAAGAATTTTCAATAAAGATAGACTAAGGGGTGAAAGAGATCTGATGAGATAGATTGAATACCAGAAAGGGCTTGGAGGTTGTGATGAGGTCTACTGATGTTCAAGTAAGTTTTCCCACTAGCCACCATCAACTAATGAATGCTGTTATAATTTAGGGTTTTAGAGATATGTGGATTTAGAGCATGCAAAATAATATAATAGCAATTAAAACAACCTATTAATGGTAAGATCAACAAAGGTTTGAGGTTGTTCAAAGAGGTAAACAAGGGATAAGCTAACAAATAGTTTCCAATGTTTGAAAATGCACAAAACAACAAAAATAACCTGGACGTCAACACTAGAATTTGTGGTAAAACATGCAATAAATGATGGATTTTTCCTTTTAAACATTAATGGGAGAAATGCCTACCTAAAGGATGATAACATATAGGTGCAATTTAGTTGTGAAATGTAGATTTAACCAATCCCTAACCTTAGTTACCATGAAATAAGAAGAAGAAAGGAAAATTAAGGTTGATTGACACACTAAGACTAGTACCTACAATCAATTGCGCAATGGAGTCAATACGGTGAGGCTGATGAAAGAGGACCTTGGATAGAAAGGGTGGAAGGATAATTCGCTTCACTTTAGAAACCCTAATGGCCTTCTTATCTAGGAGATTTTAAGGCAAAAGGTGTGAATTTAGTCCCTTTAATGGATACTTGATGACAAATTTTGTGTAAATAAGTAAAAAACAAGAGTTCATAAAAGATATTACTCTTTTTAATATGGAATATGACATAACCTAATCTCAACAATTTTATGCAAAATGGAATAAAATAGCATTAAACTAACACCATTCGAGCAAGTATCATTTCATGAATCCATAGAAAGCCTTCTCCATGCGAAACATATCTTCCCCAATACAATCCACATTCTATTTGCCATTGTGTCCAAGAGAAAAGACAGATTACTAGTGCACACTCTTTCAAGGGAGTTAAAATGTGTGTGTGTCAGTGTTGTGAAGATCGCGATTTTTTGCGTTGCCGATAAAATAGGTTGATAAAATTGTCGATTTTTTTGGCTTGAAAGAATCGTGATTCGAGCTGAAAAAATCACCGGTCCGCGCGACACAACGATTTTAAAGGTAAAATTGTTTTTTTTCCATGTTCCACCAAGTTTTCGGGATATGGGGACGAGGGAGCTGGGATACGCAGGAGTAGCCTATGCAAAAGCTCCCCACCATTTTTTTGGAAACGTGGGGGGATGCCAGGGTGTTTAAAACTTATAAATATAAGATATATGATATATCATTGAAATTTTAATATTTATAATGTAACTGTCTTTATCATTATATAATATATAACACTTATATCATGACGGATAAATGATAAAACGATGAATCATATAACTTAAACAAATTTAAAACGAAAAGCATGATATCATATAATCATACATCATACATGTAAGTTTGTAACTGTACAGTGTAACTACTAACAATGTACTATGAGAATAAATGTTTAAAGTTTTAAAGTTTAAACCACATTGAAGTTCCAACTATGAATATTGAATATTGAAATAAAAGTCAAGTATGATACATAAAGAGTCAAAATTTTATAGAGTCAAGACTCAAGTCTAATATATCATATATCAAGATTCAAAATAAACTAAAGTCTACAACTGAAGTCTGAAACATAAAAACAAATAAGTTAATAACGTAAGAACATATCAAATGATAAATGAGCATAATTGCTTATGTAATGCCCCACTAGTCTCTGCATCTTGCTGCTGCATGAATGAATCAAGATCAACCATGTCACTATCTGAATTAGAATCACTTGCATTCTCAAACATGCTAAGTGGCACACCAACCAACTCCATCTGCGTCTCATAAAGTCTCTCCTCCATATCTACCTGTGCATCATCCTCTAGATCAACATCCCATTGTGTTGTTGGTCCCTTCAAATACTCAGGTGTCTTCCTATGCTCAAGACGTAGGGCATTGTGCACAATAACTAACTTCTTAGCTCTTTTAGAGGTAAGCTTCTTCCTCTTGATAGAGTGGATGAAGCTATATGTGGACCAATTCCTCTTTGTTGTAGAGGAACTAGCAATCCGAGACAACAAACGCATAGCTAGATGTTTGAGCTTTGGAGAACCATCCCCATGCATCCTCCACCAACCAATCGGGTCATCTTGGGCTAGATCTATCTGATCTGCTCGAGCACCACGTGTGTTGAAGGGGCCACTAAGAGATGCAAACTGAACAAACTGTTTTCGAAATTTTGGCCCCTCGTCATTGTACATCTTTGCAATTGCATCTAGGAAGCCATTCTTTACCTCAGGATCATCAATAGGAGGCACTCTCCCAGGCCTTTCAACATACCATTTTGGGTTTAATGCATATGCTGTCATGTGCAAAGGTGTGTTCATGCGATCCCACCTACGCTGAATGATGGGTTGAAACTAGGATGTATAGAACTCTAATGAGGTCTCCCTCTGCTGAGTGGTTGCCTTCACACGACCCAACATGCTATCAAAGGTCTCATAGATTTCTTCAAGACTAGGAGCATCTGAATCAACGTAATGAATGACCTCCACAATAGGGCCCAAGAATGACACCAAATAAGAACAATCTGCCCACCAATCATTGTCCAACACCTGAAGCTTGACCTTCTTCCCCGACTCTGTCTTTGATTCTGACCACCTTCCCCACTCAGAACTCACAACCAAGGATGGAGAGGTTCATGTACCTCTAGCATCCTCTCCAATAAGAGAAAATAGCTAGCATATCTAGTATCGATGGGCTTGAGGAATTCTTTCCTAGTGTGATTCCTGTACATGGCCAAGAAGGTGTGGTGGTTGCAGATAAACATCTGCACATCTCTAGCAACTGTCACCAAGTCTGATATCCACTAAATTTTGCCAATGTATTTCAGTGCATTATTGAGTGCATGCACATAACATGGAGTCCAAAAAATATGTTGATGCCTGCTATGAATCAATAACCCAGCTGATCTACAAACCGCTGCTGCATCTGTCAAAACCTGCATTACACTAGCAACCCCAACATCCTCTATAGCTTCTCGAAGAAGCTCAAATTGGAAAGATGCATCCTTGCACTTTCCAAAACAATCAACAACTTTAAGAGAGAATGGACCTTCTGCAGATGTCACTATGATGTTGATTAGTGGCCGTTTTCGAATGTCAGCCCATCCATCCATAGCAATAGAGCAACCAAACCTCAACCATTTTTGTCTCATTCTCTCTTTTTGCACGTTAAGTTTGGACACTTGTCTATCTAAAATTGTTGTTCTTAGCTTATGTTCTCCGGGTGGTACATATGAAGGCCCTATTCTTGCAATTGCTTGGACCATTTCCTTGTAATAAGGAGAATGAACAACATGGAAGGGAATTCCATTGGCAAAAAGAAATTTTCCAATTGCATCATCTGTGTCATCTCGATTTAGAACATTGTACATCCCAGACACTGTAGCACCCATTGCACAAGAACGAGATGCACCAGTGGAACCCTTTGTATTTTTTGATGAAGCATTGGATGGAGGCGTATTTGTGCATGGATTAACATTTTTGCATGGATTATCATTTTCCACTGGCTGCCCTTTCTAGCCTCCAAAGTTGCTCTCTTTAAGCTGGATTCAGGTTCTTTGAGGGACACATATTGACTCCTTTACTTGTAATAGCCAAAATATGTTGCTTCACCCTGGTATAGCTGCCAACAAAGTGATGCCTACAAATATTGCAGACCCAATCATGTGAGCCACCACCAACTTTTGGATTTTTTTTAGAAGTTTGGTTACGTAGATTAGAAGCGGTTTTAGAGGATTAAATGTCCCCTTTGCAAATTTTGCCAAATCTCTTGGTGGGCCTTTAGAATCTACACCATGCAAAGGCCTATTTTGATCTCGTGCCCTCCTATGACTGCTTTCAATTTCTTCTTGCGCATCATGTGATTCACTACCGCTGTAGCTGTTGTCACTATTCCCACTGTTTCCCATAATAACTCTGCGTCATAGTTGTAGCTTGTAGGCTGAAACTTGCAACAAGGGTTTACCATTTTAACTATTCAATTTTGAAATTTGAATTCAATGAACTGATTTAAATTTTTTTAAAACACTAAAATAAAAAACTTGTAAATATTAAATTTCATTTTTAATAAAACATTTATGGCATATCCATACTGATACATAGTGAAAAAAAAAGAATTAAAAAAAATTACACAACCTTACACGGTGAAAAAAATAAAAAAAGAAAAACAAATTACAGAGGTGACAATGTTAGTTACTATGGTTTGTGGATGGGATGAGAGTAGTAGTGGTCACGACAACATTGAGCAGAGGTCGATCCGATGGGTAGAGGTCAACTGAGTGATGTGCAGAGACAAAGGTTCGCCGATGGCAGAGGTCCGTGGATGGGCTAAGAGTAGAGGTTTTAACCCTGTACAAAAATTACCTGCATACGAATTCTAAAACACAAAAAATAAAGAATGCGAGAGCATAACACATAAAACACATATACATAGAGATTTTCCTTGGATCCCAAAACTAGGACTACCAGCTTGATTTTTCATTATATTTCTTTCAATGTTACAATACATATTTGTACATGTCGAAGCATCCAATACCATGGGCCGAAAACCATCGCGTCCAAAACCATGGACTGAAAACCATAGGTAGGTCTGCCTAACCTAATATAGGGTCCAAATTTTTTCCTCGGGGCGCTGCCCTGGACCCCGTAGACGGGGGCTACCCGACCCCCTCAAACCCCCCCACTGCACAATCAATGTAATGAATATAACACAACCCAACACAGAGGTCAACTGAGTGATGTGCAACGACAAAGGTTCATCGATGGCAGAGGTTCGTGGATGGGTTGAGAGCAGAGGTTCACAGAATTGATGGAGTAGAGGTCAAACATAGCAGCAAAGGTTGAGTCGTTGGCTGAGTAGTCGATGATGGGCAACGACAGAGGTTCACGACAACGAGGTGCGATGGCGAGGGCGCAGTGGGCAATGTTTCACGATGACAGAGGTGTGGTTGAGGCACAATTGATGGGTGTCAGTGGACTGTTAGTAGAGTTGACAGCGGGTGATGGCGTAGTTCGATGGGTGTCGTGCTGCAATTCGATGGGCGATGGGCGTTGGGTGATGGTGCAGTTCGATTGGCATCGGGCAACAGTTCTTCCAACTCCAAGTTGCAATGATATCAATATGAAACATTGAATAATGAATGAAATAAACCCTCCCAACGTTCATAAAAATTATGATTTAAATTTTTTTTTTTGTTTCATTAATTTTTTTTGATTTTTGTCCTAAGAAACGACCCCACATGACCCTACCTAACCCCTTTTGCCTAGGAAACGACCCCCTTTTGAGGATTCGACCCGAAAATTGAGGAAACGACCCCTTCCAAGTTTCCGCGCATACCCTGCTTTTTGGGAGTGTGGGGAAATGACCCCTAGTCTACCCCAAGTCCTCGAAGCTTGAGGGAGCTAGGAATCTCAACCCCCAAGTGGGGGATGCGACCCCGTGGAACACTGTTTTTTTCTCTCATTTTGCATACAAAGGGCAAAGGTGAGAACTAAGGAGGAGGACAACTCATCTACAAGGGCAAGAGAGGAGAAAAGTGAAGGAATTTAGCATCCCAAGCAAAAGAAATCAAGTTTGGACCAACTTTCTTCAGTAGGGCATGGTTTTCAGGTACGGGTATCAAAATTGGCCCTATTTTTTATTTTTTTTCTTGTTTTTCATTGGGCTGATAGGGTTTCTATCAACCATATATTTTCCATGATTTTTGCTTGGATTTGAGTGTGTTTTTTTTGTCATTTTTGTTGCATTTAGTGGACAGCATTTTCTTTGGTAAAAAATGCAAAATCTTGATTGCTAGTTGTATTTGTTTAATTTCTTCTTGTGCCCTAGTTTTTTCCATGATTTTTGCTTGGGTTTGAATGCATTTTTTTGCCATTATTGTTGCATTGAGTGGAGAGTTTTTTTTTGGTCAAAAATTCAAACGCTGTATGTAAATTTTAATTTCATTTGTTTAACTTTCAATTCTTCTTATGCCCTAGGTTCAAACTTCAAACTTCAATCTTACATTAAAACTCAAGATTTAGCAAAGTTACAAACATGCCAAGGAAATTGGATTTTCTATGGGAATTTGGTGAACCTGATGGAGGGTTTGAGAGATTAAATTTGACTTACAAGTTATGTGGGCATCATATGACAGGGGAGGTATACAAATTGAAGTTCCACCTTGCACAAATTCGTGGACATGAGATAGGGCCTTGCATAAACACAAATCCAGAAATCATTCGCAGAGCCATCAAATCATTGGAAGAAATAGAGACAATGAAAGTGACCAAGGCAACTCTAAAGAGTCAAATGGCAGGGGGTGGAGTGGCAGGATTGCGAGGTGACCGTGAGGGTGGTATTGGTTCTTCTTCAGCATCAGCATCTACACTCAACCCATAGTTGCCTCATCATTTTTTGTTCCTAGAACCACACCTGGAGCACAACCATGTATCACGTCAACTCTTAAGAAAAGGGAGAAGGAAGAAGTTGACAAGTTGTTGGGCAGGTATCTTCTTTGGATTGATATTCCTTTCAACATTTCTAGGAACAATCCATTTTTGATTGATGCCATTGCTATTGTTGGCTCGGGGTACAAAGCCCCTTCATATATGATGAATTTGGAGGGCACATTCTTCAGAATGAAAAGTCTGAATGCACTAAGAGATTGGAGGAGTTTAGGGGCTTATGGGCAGACATAGGATACCCTGTGATGTTAGATGGTTTGATCGATCAAATGGGTAGAACCCTTATTAACTTCTTGGTTAATTGTTCCAAGGGGACGTTTATGAAATTTGTTAATGCATCTGCACGAATCAAAGATGCACGATTATTATGTGATTTGTTGGACGTGTTCATTGAAGAGGTGGGTACACAACATGTTGTCCAAGTTATAACAAACAATGCTGCAAATTATGTTGCTGCTAGCAGGATGCTTATGGAGATGTATCCTAACTTGTTTTGGACACCTTGTGTTGCACACTACATTGATTTGATGTTGGAGGACATAGGAGAAATTCCTTTTGTCAAGGATATTGTTGAACCATAAAAAAACATTACAAATTTTTTATATAATCATGCATGTGTGCTTAATTTGATGAGAACATTCACCAACAACAAGGAGTTGGTGCGCCCTGCCATTACACTGTTTGCCACTAGCTTCATATATCTTCAATCCGTCCTGAATTCTATGTGTGATGTGAAGAGAATGTTTCTTTAAGACGAGTGACGTGCTTTGCCATATAGCCACAAACCAGAGGGAGAGGCCATATGCAGGATAGTTTCATACTAGGAAAGCTTCTGGGTGGGAGTGCAGGAGATGTGTAGCATTACTGAACCTTTGCTAAAGGTTCTTTGATTAGTTGATGGAGACAAGCCGACAATGGGCTACTTGTATGAGGCCATGTATAGGGCCAAAGAATCCATTCACAACTACTATGATGATAAGGGGGATGAGGGGTTTTAGAGACAACAACTCATATGGGAAGTGATTGATGACCGATGGAACAATACACTCCATTATCCCATTCATGCTGCAGGGATCTACCTGAACCTCATATTTTCTTACTGTTGTGGCTTCTTATTTGATGGTGAGGTCATGGACAAATTCTTCACTTGTGTTCAGAAGATAGTGTGATCTCCAGCAGAACGTGTAGAAATCTCCAAAGAAATGGAGGTATACAGGATGGCAGGTGGCACATTTAGCTTTGACATGGCTATTGTTGATAGGAAAACTAAAATGCTAGGTAAGCTTTAGTTTGTTTCAAATTTCATTGTCTCTTCAAGTTCATACTTTGCTTCGACTTTCAAATTTCAACTTTTTTCTTATGTTTATCTTATTTGTCGTAGATGCATGGTGGAGAAGCTATGGTGGCAGAGTACTCAATCTCCAAAGGCTTGCCATTCGAGTGCTCAACCAAATATGTAGCTCCTCTGGATGCGAGTGCAATAGGGGTGTATTTGAAAAAGTACACACCAAAGAGCGCAATAGGTTAAAAATATTCCAATTAATTTTTTGAATTCTTTAAATAATAATTTTTATAATCATTAATTATTATTTATAATTTATTAATCTATGACCCTTGTACAAGTTGGAGTCCCAACGACATGGTCTACACCTACTACAATCTTTGATTGTGGGTGAGGCAACTTGAGAAGACACTTGATGTGGAGGTCATCTCATTGGATATGATTGACACCACTGTTGCATGGAGGGTTGAGGCTGAGAGACCTATCATGGAGTCAACCCCTAATTGGTTAGAGGAGGAGGTAGTGGAGGGGGTGGCAGTTGCAGAGGAGGAGGAGGAGGAGGAGGAGGTGACAACACCTACCATGGTCACAAGTAGAGGACGTGGTCTACCTCCTATAGATCCTAGTTCTTCAGCTCCTAGAGTACAACAGAGTCCACTACCAGTGCCAGCCCCAATGCCTTCTTCATCTAGAGGAAAAGCTGTTACATTTTCTCGCAAGAGGGGCAGAGGAAATCAATAGTATTATCTATTTTGGTTCTTTTGATTGTATATGACATTATGATTCATGATATGAGATACATTATTATATTTTTTGTTGATATTTTAAGGTTGAGTTGGGACTCAGGACTTAATATTCAGTACATTATTCGTTGTTATGTGTGATGTAGCACTGGACATGATATTACACATCTTATATATTAGTTATCTTTTCATATTTATGTGTCAATGCATTTATTTATGTTTTGGATGCTTTAGATATTTAAAAAATTGGGAAAAAATTGAAAAAAGATGATTTTTTTTGTATTTGCCAATTTTTTGTTTTTGTTTTTGTTTTGTTTTGTTTTGTTTTTGTTTTTTTGTTTTTTTGTTTTGTTTTTGTTTTTGTTTGTTTGTTGGTTTGTTTGTTTTGTTTGTTTGTTTGTTTGTTTTTTTGTTTTTTTGTTTTTGTTTTTTGTTTTTGTTTTTTTTTTAAATTTTAGACTCTCGCCGATTTAATCTTGATCGCGATGTTCGCAACATTGGTGTGTGTGTGACAATGATCCAAGAGAATTTGACTCCCCTCTATTTATATGAGGGTAACCATGTCAAATTTCTCTTAATTTACTATCAAAAGCCCTAAAAGTTTGATTTAAGCATCTAACAAGGCTAGTAAGTTGTCACAAACCGACCTATAGATAGCTTCATGATAAAAGATAATAAAAACACATATTTTCTACACGTGGGAGACATGGCTCTCGAACATGATGTCATCCCCATCTAATGAGTATCTCCATCAAGTAATGTGGCGAAAATTGTCCAAGAGTGCTCCTCACTCCAAGTGATCTCATCAAAGTGAAAGGGTGCATCTCCAACCCACATCTCCTCATCCAAGATGTCATCATAAAAAGGTCTTGCATCATCTTCGTAGTGTTTACATAATTGACCTGGTAACTCTATGGCATGATATCAACATAAAAAAAGTGTGCCAACCTTGCCAAAGTGAATGACCACCATCCTCATTAGGGCTTTGAAACAAGGCAACACTCGTCAAGAAAGTATAAAGCCAACCTTGGGGCATCTTCGGTCCCCTGTGGCACATGTTGAAGAATGTAACTAGATTCGGTGTTCATAATTGTATTTGAGTCATAATGAAATATATTTATCAAAAGAAAGAAAAATAATCTATTATTATTATTGCTGTGAATTATTAAAGCATGGGTCTCATGCTTGGGTCATCATGTTTTAGGTTAAAGGCCCCATTGAGGACTTCTAGGTTTTGTCTTGAATCATTAGAGTCATTGTCCATTTACTGACTCTTCTTGGGCTTTTGAATCATGTAAAAAGAATTATTATTGGGTTGAAGTTACTATTGGGTCAAAGTTGTGCTGGGTCGAAGTTCTGTTGTTGGGAAAGTTGAAAGTTTGTTGCTGCTAGATTGAAGTGCTAGGTTGAAGTTGTTGCTTGAAGGTTATCATTTGCAGAAGAAAGGAAGGGCCGACTTGGTGATTGGAGGAAGTCTGAGTCTAGGTCAAGGAGTCTTGGATCATCTTGTGAAACTATTAAAGGAAGAGTTGTTTACTGGGTTTTCCCTTAGATAAGGGTTTTGCCCTGGTTGTCTGCCTACATCTGGTGTCTGTGATCTTCATGTTATGTTTTGGTAATTGCTTGATGAACTAAAGTAAAAGAAGAACATAAGAAAACCTAAGAATATCACAAATAATCATCAATATAAAGAAAATCTTTCAGCCTTTCTGATTTTCTAACAGTGCAACATCCTTCTTGTCAAGGATTTGAATCCTTGGATTAATGTTTCAACATTTGGTGTTGTGGAAGGGGCCATACATCCATGTAAGGGTTCCTCGAGGGCCAACACTCATCGTTGGAGGGGCAATGTTGGGGCTGCAAAGTCACAGGTGCTTTGATGCTAGGCTAATCCTCCTCATTGTGTTATAGAAGGGCCAAGCCTTCTGTCAAGTGATTTTTAATGCCTTTGTGATAAACCGACTAAAATATATCCTCAAAATCAAGTGAGATCAACATCATTAGGTAAAGAAATCATTAAAGTATCATAGTGGACCATAGGGGCACAAAAATGTTTCACACAAGCTTTGCCTTCAAATGTCATTTTAGTTGATTGATTTGTAAGCAAGTTGCCACACTTGTGTTGGGGATGATTATACAATTATCTCTATGAGGTGTGTCTAGCCCCAAGGGGAAAGACAATTCCTAGGTAGGCTTATTAATCCATAGGTGCATGTGATAAATGTGTACTAGGAATGGGGAAGACTTCAAGGAATGGTTCCAAGCTAAAACTGGTTGTGCCAATTATGTCAACTCTAAGAACTCACAATGCCAAACTCTTGGAGAAAAGCTACTTCCTTAAACCCAAATTAGGGAGATAAATCCCTTTTATAAGTTGTGTTTAAAATTAAGTGGGAGGAGCTGCAAGGTGAATACAAAAATCATCAGATTCAAGGCCTTTCCAAATATAGGCACCATAACCAAGAGTATATAATAATATATATATATATATATTATATATATATATATAAGCATGACCCCAAACCATAAAACCACCATAGTCTCGACTTCTACTATATAATAAGCGTGTAGGGAGAATTGTTAATATAAAGCCCCTTACCTTTATCTGAGTTCCTTTGTAATACTTGCTGGCGTTCTCCCTTTACACTATTCCAGCCCTAGATGCTTATATGCTTTGCACCCGCTCTACGTAATATGACTAGGTCTCAAGACCTTGATCCCCGATCTCTTTCAATGGTGTTGGGAGTCGGGACAACTTAACAACTATGCCATACACAAATGGCTCCTCTCTGTATTTTCTATTGGATATTCGTTTTGCGCCTTCCACGTAATTGGTTTACATGTCACCTCGGCTCCGCGTCACCCAGACTCTTCCCAACCATGTGCCAAGGCTTTTCCTTCTGGGCGATAATGTTAAAATTGGCAACTAGGGCCAAATTCCACCTTGGGACAACTCATTTGAAATTTGATGGAGATGATGATTACATTAAAATCCTCTTTTCGAGAGGACCAAAATTGATATAAAGATCATCTCATTTGGACAAGCAGAAGTGTGATTTTGAATTTATGCCCTCACATGTGTAAATTGTTCAGGTTGGCCACATCATCATGTAGGTTCATGAAGCCCTCCACCCTCATTTGGCACTTCATCACTCACACATTCTCTCTCCTTCTCTCATTGGTTCGTACAACATTGGGCATTCTATCTCTCTCACACGTATGGAACAAGGAGGACGAATTTAAGAGCTAAATTATAGGGCCGAAATTACAAAGTTGACTGTAGTTTGATCAACATTGACTTTGACCTTCCAAGGAGAGTTTGACTTCAATTTTTTGGGAGATTATTTGTTTGGGCAGGCCACATCTTTTGGCACAAAAATCTTGGTATTCTGAGCACTTTGACCGCAGACCAAAATTGCAGGTTGACTGCAGATTTCAGGACAATAGTTTGACCAAGTTTGACTATTGACTTTGTCATTGTTTTGGGTTGTCTTTGACCTCCTGATCAGGTCGAGTTTGACTGGGGAAGACCAAGTTGTTTTGAGGGCATTCTATTGTTGCTTTGACCAATGTTGACTTTCTTGTTAGGGCTGTTGACTACTGCAGAAAATTGCAGATTTGACAGGGTTGTTTTAACAGTGATTTGGCAAGTCAATCTTGACTTTTACTCTTGTTTTTGTACTCTCTCTGTGCTGAATATTTGATATAATAATAAGAAGATTTGATCAAAGGGTTTTCCCCATCTTAGGGTTTTTCCTTGTCATCCGCCAAATCTAGTGTTCTCTTGTCTTAGCTTGTCTTTTGCATATTGTTTCATGTTCTATCTACTTTTACTGTCAATGTGATTGGTATTGGAAATTGGCATTGGGTTGTAAATGAACATTGAGGTAATTGTGCTAAGCATAGAGCATACCATTGTTATCTAAATTTAACAAATAGACTTTGGGGAATGAGAATTATTTCCATTAACTGTTTATCCCGACTCCCATGAAATACTGTTCTTGGCCCTTTTAAAAGCACACAAACCCTTTACCTCTAGGAGGAGTCAACACTCCTTCGTGGCCCACTTGTCAGTCTCGCTCCAATAAATGAAACCTCCACATCATCGTGATCCCTTACAGATTGGTTGACTTTGACCTCAGCCCAATCCTTGTCACCCGAGCTGTTCCTTCACACATTACTTCTTTAATCGTCTGGGCAATAGACTCTCGGAGATAAATAATTTCCGTCAATCATCAGTCTCGATCTTTGTTGAATGATGGACTCCCACAGGCTTAATAAATTAAGTCTCTCCTCTTCGATCCTTTGGTCTTCTACTTGCACACAACGATAGCCATGCTTCCACTGCACGACTCTGATTACCTTGGATCTTGATCAGCTTGTTGGTCCACAATCAACAACTAATCTTCATCAACTATAAATGAAGGGATTTCGACCTTACTCCAAAGGATTTCCACCTCCTCTGTGCATTTGATTTCTCTGTATTTAACTTGCATTCTCGGACGTTCTCCCTCCCAAGCTTTAAACAACGGTTCTGCAACCTTTGCATACTTTATGTGGCACTTACTCTAAGTGCAATCCTTCCTAAGCTTAAATTACGCTTGCAATACACATATACAAACACAATACAAATTACAGGGTTCATAATAATTCTTTGAACACTCAAAACAAACTGTTCTTCTATTAAATTACACACTCTATACAAAGTTACAAAAGGTCTCTCCTTGGCCTGATATGCATTGAATCAACCCTCTTTGGCCTCATGGCCATATTTGGCCTCAACTTGTTGACCCTCTCGACACTCCTCTCTCATTCTCTTTTACATACATTTTGTTCTTATTTTACATAATTATATGGAAGAGGATTTTGAACTACAATCAATTCAAATCCATAAAAGCTTCAACATACCCATAGTCTAGGATTCTCTAGATCCACCTATCCTCCAAGAGGTCTAACTAACTCATTCAACATTCTCGAGATTTCCTCAAAGAGCAGGTCTGATTACAATATTCATAATTTCTCTAGTTTTCCTTAAAAACATAGGAAATACAAATAATTTAAACAATTATACTCAATTAGGGAACCAACTCCCATGGTAGATAAAAGACGCCTAGGTTTAGTCAAAATGTGTTTTGACTTGGAGGTAAGATGCTCTTGCATCAAGGAAGATGCCATTGCTTTAGTTCCAGTTGAAAGAGGTTCAACATCTTGAGTGTAATGATAATAAGAGGGAGAAATCGTGGAGGCCTGAGTTACCCCTTTCCTTTTCCTGTTGTATGACCCCCTTGGTGCACCTTTTAATTGAGTGATCTTTCTTTTGTTTCTTACGTAGCTTGGGTGATCGACTTGCTTAATGCTTGTTTAGTACCACTTAAAGATGTGGCAGTTTGTTGCTCATCGATATTGTGACATTTATGAGTTCCTTTGATTTGGGTAGAGCATGATATGCTTAGGAACTAGGTGATGGTTAATGAGGGAGGTAGAGCTCAGGCTAGGCTTTTTTCCATGTGCTTATTATTAGTCTTGACCATCTTTTGCATTTTTCCATTTTCTTTAATTTGTGGCTATATATGCTTTTATCTTTCTTTGAGCTACATCAACCTCTTAGGGAAAAGTTTTTGGGCCTTAACTCAGAGATTGGATAAAGGGTTCCAGTACCGGTGACAAATGACAATCAACCCAAAGAATGGAAATGGATATCAAGGGTAGATGGAAAATGACAAGTATGGATTACCTTGGTCACACTACATCAATCGATGTCTCCTATTTGTGCCCCTGTTGAATAATGGAAAGAAAAAGGCCCTAGGGAAGGTCACACTACATAGGGGCAAAATATAGCCTCCCAAGTGAAGTATGGGAGTAAGGATACAATCAAGGGTGGTCAATTGTCCAACTCAACCAGTGATCCACATTGGAGTGCCCTTAACATTAAATGAAAGCACATGATTACAAAAATGGTTAGTGTACCTTTTGATAAATGGCCCACCTTTCTTTTGATGAATGGGCGAGAACACTGATTGAAGCATAAGTGGAGAGCTTTGAAGTCAAGCTATTTGTGGATCGTCATAGGGTTATTGGTTGGCTGGTTGACCAATGAAGAGAAATAGTTTCTCCTCGAGGTTACCCACTTGGGTGGGTAACAATGCCCTAATACTAGGTTGAAGACAAGATTTTGAACATCTCACTAAAATAATACCAACCTCTTTGGTAGAAACTTAAAGAGTTGAGCATCAACTCCCTACACCATATCAGTGCTTGTGGATCACTAATTGGTATAGTTGTGTGTTCATTGAGATGGCAACTGGATAGTGGCTAGGAATTTGGTTGCCTAATTATTTGGGAATTACTTAGTAATAGTTAGGTTTTCATTATTCAAGAAATAATGAATTTTAAAAGATTTAATGTAATGAGATATTTAGTTCCTTGAGGCGAACTTTGATCTAGATTGGATCTATATTGTTCGTCATCCATCTCAATGCTTTCAAAGTAGAAAAAGTGGAGGAATCAACTCACAGGACCATTTTTATTGGCAAGACCCAATTTGGCAAATTAAGGTATGAAATATACTAGGAACATTTTGAGGGATCAAATGATGTTTTTTGGGGGTAAAAATTTTCCGCTCCAATGTCACACCTGCCTTTTCTATTCTACCCATAGAGACCTTTCCAATGGCTCAAGAATCCTATCAATCAGAGTCCATATGTGAAATTTATGCCACTCACAAGTTGACCTTCTTGTTTTCACCACCATAATTCGAGAGGATGCCATGTCAACCTCCATTATTCATGAAGAAGGGGCTAGTCATGTGATTATGATGAAAAAGACTTTAGAAGAGTTTATATTGTAACTTCGGTTAAGAGTTGAGGTAGTCAAATCTAACCACTAGTAAGCTATCGGGTTGTGTTATAACTGGGCCACTAAGAGGAAAAGGGGTTCCACTTTTTTGAGTGCATTTGTTCCATAGCTGAGCAAAAATAACCAAAAGGGATATGGGATAGAGCATACAGAGAGAATTTGTGCACTGTAGTATTCCACGGGCCACAGGCCATACTTCTTTATACTTGTTGCCATATTTCTATTTAAAGAAAGAGAGCAAAGCGACCTCACCTTCTGGTTGTGGTTTTCTCCCGAAAGGGTTTCTCAGGTTATATCGTGTGTCAAATGTGTTTGTGAGCTTTTATTTCACTGTTCTCTATTTTTTGCATAATTTTAGTTCACATGCATATGCTAAATTGTAGATCTAGAAATTTAAAAGAAATAAAATTGTATTAGTGTAGAATTTCATATTTTAAATATAATTTTATCAGATCTGTTATGATGAACTATCCAGTGGAATATCCACGATAGTACAGATCATATTGGTATCAGAGCAAATTTCTCTAGGTATATTGTGGAGATTTGCAGGGGATCTAGATCGGTTGTGTCAAAAGTTGTAAAACCCTAGTCATAGTCGACAAATCTGTGCATAACCCTTGTGATCCCGCAGAGGAGAGGTTTTCACAGCTAGAACAACAAGTAGTGGATATAAATGTAATGTAAATCTCCTCATGACAACCTTGAGCAATAGGCTTGGGATATTCGAAGAAGATGGGGGTTCTAGTGCAAAGGATAGATTAGAGGGAAGATCAGGAGATTGGGAAGAAACATAGAACCAACCGAAGAAAGGACTCGAAAAAGATAAACCCAGTTTGAGTGCCGTGATTCATTCACAGTCCCTGTTTAGAATGAAAGTGAAGGTCTATATCAAGCTGTACTAAGGGGAGATCGTGGTTCTAAAGCTAAATCATTAGTTACAACAATTGGAAGTGTATTTCAGTGTCCATCAACTTGAGGAAGAATAAAAGATTTCATTTGCACGACAGAAATTAGAGGGCCATGCCTTGACTTGGTGAGAAAGCCACACAGAGACCTTGAGTTTGGAAGGAGAACTTGTAGTGACTAAGTGCGAGGACTTCAAAACCCTCATAAAGTCACAGTTTTACCCTACTGGGTATGTAGAGGACCAATGGATATGGTGGCTCTACTTCAGGCAAAAGCAGGGGCAAAGCTTGTAGGAGTACACGACAAAGTTCAAAAAGATGGCTAAAATGTTGGGTCTCTCCCAAGGAACCCAGATGTACTCTTCAAGTATCTGGGGGGTCTGTATAACCACATGTGGAAGCAAGTGATGCTATTCAAGCCGAGATTGGTGGACAAGGTTTGTGTACAGACACAATACCTGGAGAACATAGCCCTGAAGAGAGGGCAATCAAGCGGATCGAAGCAGAACAATAGGACACTTCTAAGGAGGGGAAGAGGAACTAGAAATTGGGAAAAGATAAAAGGACAACAACCACAACACACTAGTGCAAAGATTCCAACAAACTGCAACCACTACAACATTAACAAGAATACAGAGGATAAGTGTTGGAAGTTGCATCCAGAGCTTAACCGAAAGAACATAAAGAAATTCAATAAGAAGAAGTATCTTATGGCCATTGATTCAAGCAACAAACTTGAAAGCAACTTGGATGTGGATGAGAAGATTACATATACGTTGGTGTACAAAGAGATGAATCTGAGTAGCCTTCAACAATTGGGTTCCTAATTGGAATTTAATAACTAATACCAAGCAATGGACTAGGAACAATAAATAAACTAGAACTCATACAAAATAATTAAACACTAAAATGTCCAACAACACAATCTGAGCCATTTTATTATTTTTATGATTAAAGAGTACATAAAATGAGTTGAAATTTTGGAACTTGGGCTTGCTATGCAAGCTGAGTAGAACCTAGAAAAATGGCTCAGACCCAAGTGGTAGAAATGGTTCCAGAGTGATGCACACTATCCAGAAATAATTTGTTGCTGGATGTTGGCTGGAATGGTGATCTTAGGGTTGAATACTCCTCGGAATGCTTTGAAATTTTAGCTTTGATCTCCTGTCCCAAAACCCAAAAAAACTCAGAAACGGTTTGGGCTGAATCCAGATGATGAAGAAGCCCTCCAAAATGGTGCAAATGGATCTCTAGCTGGCTATGCGCTCTACTGGGTTTCTGCCTGTATAATATCACTTAAAAAATTATGAAAAATTAACCTCGACCTCTACACACCAATCCCAACAAAATCCAGAAAGGGTTTGCCCCAAATTTCGCTGACCTGGATGACCCCAAAAAGTGCGAATTAGCTTTTCCACGTAGAATCTGCACGCTGCTGAAAAATGCTCTGCTCAAATTTGCTCCAAACGACTGTTGAATAGCCACCCAAACTCCACACAAATTCTCCTCTAATAATAGGCTTTTTCTCCAACCCCAATCTCTCCCAGAGTCTGTTGATTCTCTTTCCTACGCAAGCTTCAGCCAATGAGCTTTGTGCACAACCAAAAATAGATAAACTCGACCCAAATATCTCCTCAAATTTTGCCATGCAAAATGCTACCAAACCCCAAGTCCAATGAGAGAAAATCTCTCTATAGAAACCCAAATCCTCTAACCCATTGTTGTTGCTACAAATAATGCTCCACGAAATACTTCTGTGCCCAAGAAATGCGCACAACTGGGCAAACTCCTGCAATGAAGCTCAAAGGAAGCCCTGAATTGGACTCCCAAATTACCTCACTAGGGAGACACTCGAAGTGCTCTGAAATGAGGGTGGAATTCCGCTTGGAATTCTTGGTGCTAAACAACACTCTGGCCCTTGTGCTAAACAAATCCAAGAGAAGATGAAATATGAAGTGTAATAGCCAAAGGATAATCCACAAAATAAGTCCATCCTCCTTTTATAATTTCTCCTCATGCTTCTAGAATCTTTTTTAATATTATTTTATTGGTGTGGGCCATTTTCCACTAAGTTACTTTTGCCTCCATTTTAATAAAATAATAATTTGTCTGTATTCTCCAATAAAATAATACTAGCCACTTTTCTCCAATAATATTTGCCCATTTTTTATTAATATTACTAAAATAAGGAAAAATTCCATAGTGATTCCTATGCTCACAAGATTGGGAATATTACATAGGAAGAGATAGAAATGACCAAATTATTCCATATAAAGATATAGGTCAAGAAGAGAAAGATTGATGTTTTGTTTGGCTCACGACTGCAGACAAATCTCATTGCAGCAGAGCTAGTCAAGAAATTGGGATTGGAAGTTTGTGACCATTCAAGCCCATATTCATTGGGATGGGTAAATAGAGATGTAGAGCTGAAGATAACAAAACAATGCAAAATTAGATTTGCCATCAATGTTGATTTTATTGATGAAGTAGAACTAGATGTGGTTCCCCTTGATGTATGTGGATTCGTGTTTGGGAGTCCCTACATATACATGCGATATGCAATATTCATGTGGAGAGCCAACCAATATCAGCTTGTCAACGATGAAAAATCATTCACCATCAATGTGCACAAAGGCAAGTAAAAAAATTTCACTGGTAAGTGCCAACCAAGCCAAGAAATTAATCAGTTCCAACAAGAAGTATGTTTTATTGTTTTTAAGAGAAAATTAGTCCGTAGAAGAGTCAGTAAGAGATAAGGCATCCCTAGAGGGTGTATGAAAAAACGAAAACAACAACCCTAAGAATTGCTATAGGCATACAGGGATGTGTTCCGGGAGCCTAAAGGGTTGCCACCTAAGAGGGAAATGGAGTGCGCGACCCATATATTGTCAGACTCCCCATTTCCAAACATTGAGCTGTATAGCCAACCTGTTATAGAAGCGAGGGGAAGAAACAATTGTAGTAGCTACTAGAACAAGGTGTCATTCGACTGAGTACATCAACATGTGGGTCACCCATTATCATTGTACCAAAGAAGGATGGGACTTGATGGATGTCTATTGATGACAGGGTGTTGAACAAAATCACGCTCAAGAACAGGTACCCCTTGTCTAGGATAAATGATCTGCTGGATTAGTTCCACCAGATGGAATTTTTAACCAAGTTGGATTTAAAGTTTGGATATCACTAGGTTCGAGTCAGAGAAGAGGATACTTAGAAGACCGCTTTCAAAACCATACAAGGTTTGTATGAGTGGTTAGTCATGCCATTTGGCCTAGGTAATGCACTAGCTACATTTATGAGATTAATGAATGATGTATTGCGCCCTTTTATAGATTCATTTGTTTTGTCTATTTGGATGATATACTGGTACATATTGCTACTTGGGAGGAGCACATCTCACATTTGATGTAGGTGTTGGAGACATTAAAGAAGCACCAACTGCTAGCAGATCTCAAGAAGTGTGAGTTTGCACAACAGCCTTTGGTGTATCTGAGGTATGTGATAAGAAGAGTTGAAGATAGATCTTGCCAAGATGGAGGCCATCATGAAATGGCCGATGCCTACTAATGTTTCTGAGGTTAGGAGTTTCATTGGGGCAACACAGTACTTGAGGAAATTCATAGCCTCATTTTCAGCGGTAGCAATTCCACTCCACGCTATAACGAGTGGCAATAGTTTCTAGTGGGGAAAGGGTCAGCAGAGGGCCTTTGAGGAGCTAAAGAAGATCAATCAAGCACTGGTTTTGGCATTACCAAACTTGCAGCGACCCTTTGAAGTGTAGACTGATGCGAGTGGGTATGTTATGGGAGCAATGTTGATGGATGGACGAAGGCCTGTATGTTACCATTATGAAGTATTTCATGGGGCAGTAATTAACTATCCTACCTACGACAAGGAGCTCTATGCCCTAATGTAAGCCATGAAGAAGTGGAAGCACTATTTGATGGGAAAGGAGATAGTAATCCACACAGATCACCAACCGGTACAGTCTCTGCAGGCCCAAAGTTAGCTATAACAAACTAAACATTACAAGTGGATGGGGTTTCTACAACAGTTTCATTTGGTGATCAAGTACAAGAAGGGCAGCACCAACAAGTTGGCCGACATGCTTTCAAGGCCACCCACATCAAATATCACAACTTTGTGAACTCTAATGCACATGGAGCCATTCACCCATGATGCATATAGAGGAGGTGTTTCAACAATTGTAGAGTCAGAGTCATGTGCACGATGACGACAAGATTATTGACTACAATCTCTAGGACAGGTTACTCTACAGGTTGGATAAGATGTTTGTTCCTAAAGGTGAGCGATTGTGGCTGATGAGAGAGGTTTACACCTCCAAGGTTGCAAGGCACTTTGGTGTAGAGAAGATTGTGGCCAAATTGTAGAGGTATGTGTGTTGGACCAAGATGTAAGAATAGGTAGCTAGGTTCATAAGCGGATGCATGCTTTGTTGTACCAACAACAATAGCAACAACAAATAGTGTCTTTATCATCCCTTACATATACCCACTTGTCCTTGGGAAAGAATTTCCATGGACTTTGTGGGAGGTTTGCCAACAATTAGAAGGGATATGACAACTTGTTCGTGGTAGTTGACAGGTTCAACAATATTTGTTTTCCGATGCCCTGTGAATAGCCCATCAGTGGGAAAGAAGCAACAAACTTGTTCTTTGGATAAGCCTGGGTTCCCTTTGGGATACTAAGGAGAATCGTTTTAGATTGGGACACAAGATTTCTCAGTGCATTTTGGACTACATTGCAAGAGAAGATGGACACAAAATTGAAGAGGTCTGTAGCATTCAATTTACAGACAAATGGACAAACGAAAGTAGTCAATAGGACTTTGGTGCAACTACTGAGGGGATATAATTAGAAGCATCCGAAGGCTTGGGATGCAAATCTAGTATGTATGAATCACTCTTACAATAGAGTAGTCCACACTTCTACTGGTAAGTCCCCATTTGATGTTGAAGTTTCTAAGTTTACTTAGTTTAGAAACCCTTCATGCACTTTTTCTGATTTATTCCTACTTACTTGTTATTTTTCTTTAACAAGTTATTTACAAAGTAAATACTAAAAATAAACACCAGTGCATGTTCAACATATTATAGATCAACAACTAAAAGAAACAAGAACAAACACACCACATGACACCATTATTTTTGGATCAATGTCCGCGGAAAAACCCAATGCGGGAAAATCGGTGCAACTATCTGAGGGTTTTCTCATTAAGCAATATCAGAGTACAATATGGGTGCCGAAACTGGCGTACCCAACATAGAATTTCCTTAGCAGCTATACCTCACAGTTTGAGAGAAATCTCCTGGCTGAAACCCTGGAAAATCCTTCCGGCAGTTCCTCAGCACAAAACTTCTCGGCAACCCCAGCGTCTGCCCAATCTGGACTGCGTCAACCTCTCCTAGCCCAGTGCTGGCCATGCATCAGCCTTCCTTCGCCCGCGTCAGCCCCAGGAGGCCCTGCGTCAGCTCTGGGAGCCCCTGTGTTAGCTACGCTGGCCTATTTGGTGCTTTGCGCAGCACTTGGCTGCCTCTGTGTGGCCCTGCGTGAGCCCTTGCTAGCTCTGCTTCACTCTCCTTGGTTGCTGCGCTGCTCTCCCGACACACTCTCTGCCTTCTCTGTTTCTCTGTACTCATTGCCCTTCTGCTGCTCTCCCGATCACTGACTCTATCTCTCTTAGCAAACCTCGCTTTAGAGAATAGAATGATGATCACTCTGGTGTATTCTCCAAGTGACCCTCAAGCCTCCTCTTATACTTTTCATGTTGAGATATCAACGGCCGAGATTAAGTCCCTAATCAACGGCTAAGGTTAGATATGGCTCGATCCATGTTTTTTGGACCACTCTAACACAGATTCATATTAATACACATTAATATTTTATTTTCCCTAAGTTAGACTTAGGGACTCCATTAAAAATATTAATTATTTTAATATCATTAGGGACTCCATTAAAAATATTAATTATTTTAATATCATTAGATCTGTTTAGAATATGCCCAAACCCTTTCTGGGTATTGGAGATCTCATGTGCCCCAACCTCTACACCAAATTTCGTGGCTAGAGCAGATTCGATGCTACCCGAAATCAACATTTGAAACTTGTTTTGGATATTTGTTACCTTCACCTTTGGATATTGCATATGGGCAACAAAATGTGAGCAAGGATTTTACAGGGGATGCCTTGAGGGATGACAAATTTCTAGAGAAGATCAGGCAAATCCATATACAGGTACAAGCGACACTACATAAGTGACAGGTAAAATATAAGGCTAGGTGTGATCGACACAGAACAGAGAAATCGTTCAAGATGGGAGAGAAAGTATGGCTACAGTTGAATAAGGAGAGGCTACAAGGTCCTGTAAAGAAAATCAAGGCTCTGCGGTATGGTCCCATCAAGATATTGGAAAAGGTGGGTGATAATGCCTATCAACTTAGTTTACCGCCATACATGCATATTTACTTAGTTGTGAATGTTGAGAATTTGAAACTCTATGAGCCTTCCATGCTAGATTAGGTTGAGGAGCATGTCCAACCTTCTGTGGAGGATTTGGCACTAGATGTTGAGGTAGAGTTGACATAAGATATAGTTTTGCAGAAGAAGTCTTGAACTAGAAGACATGGGCAACAATACCTTTGACAGATTGTTTTGAAAGGACAACTTCCAGGCAAAGCTAAGTGGTACACTCGAGAGAAGGTGGAGGAAAAATTTCCTCACCTCATTCAGTAGAAGCTTTTGGGGACCAAAAGCCTCCAAAAATGGGGGGGGGAGGTGTGATGTAGATTTGATCATTATATTGTTTTTCATCCTTCTCGATGCATTTAGAGTGGAAAAAGTGGAGCAATCAACTCACAGGACCATTTTTACTGGTGGGACCTAGTTTGGCAAATTGAGGTCTGAAACCTTCCCGGACTGTTTTGAGGAATCAAACAACGGTTTTTGGGGGTAAAACTTTGCTTCTTTAGCACCACACTTTTTTTTCCTATTCCACAGAGAAGGACCTTTCCAACTATGCAAAATTCACATTAATCATAGTTCGTATGCAAAAGTTATGCCACTCAGAAATTGACCTTGTTGTTTTCACCACCAAAATTTGAGAGTATGCCATGTCACCCCCCGTTATTCATGAAAAGGGGCTAGTCACATGATTATGATGAAGAAGATTCTAGACAAGTCTATATTGTAACTCTGGTTAAGCGTTGAGGTAGTCAAACCTAACCACTATTAGGCTATCTGGTTGTGTTATAACCTGGCCACTAGGAGGAAAAGGGATTCCATTCTTTTGAGTGCATTTGTTCCATAGCTGAGCAAAAATAGCCAAGACGTATAGGAGATAGAGCACTCGGAGAGGATTTGTGCACTGTAGTAGCACATGGGCCATAGGCCATACTTTTTTATACTTACAAGACATTCAAAGAAAGAGAGTGGAGTGGCCTCACCTTCCAACTTGGATTTTCTCCCAAAAGTGTTTCCCAAGTCATATTGTGTGTTAAATGTGTTTGCAAGCTTTTATTTTGTTGTTCTCTATTTTCTGCATAATTTTAATTCACATGCATACACTATTAACAGTAATCTACAAATCGAGAAATCTAAAAAGAAATAAAACTGTAACAGTGTAAAATTTCAGATTTTAAATATAATTTTATCAGATCTGTTGTGATGAACCGTCCAGTGGAATATCCATGACAGTTTCGGGATCAAACTTTTCCATTATTGTGAGTGAAGGATGGTTTAAGAGATCAATTTGTGAGGAATGGAATAAATGATTGGGGTATATCCATATTCCATTTTCTATTGTTTTTATGCTGATTTTAATTTATTTCTCTTTCTTGTGTATGTTTGTGGGATGAATATTTATATATCCTCTTGTGTACATCTCAGAGATGGACTTCAACGAGAAACATTATTCTTTATACTTCTTTACATTTTCTTGTATATCTAGGTTGGTGTATGTTTACAGAAAAATTAACTAGTATGCTCCTTAAAGATATAAGTTGTGTTTCTTGGTTTGTTATGTTTTCCAATTTGTATGAAAATCTGACTTTTCATCCTATAATCAAATACAGCCTTTAAAAATTAAAATATATCTTATTGATAATTAGTAGAATATGAACATGACTTCTTTGATATATCTTTTGGGGCAAATTTATACTTCGATAGCATATTGTGTTTTATGATTGTTGTTAAATTTTTATTTGTTTTTTCATTTGAAACATTCTTTCCTTCAAAATATTCATTTACTAAGCTTTAGTTTCTTTCATTACAGGATCGATCACTTGATTTTCATGAACTTTGTGCACTTTATGCTATTACAGGTATATTAGGTCTACTGCTTAAGTTCAAAAGATAATTTTCTAATTTTATATGCTCCCTTGTAGAGTTGATTATGTATCGTCATTTATGTGTTCTTTTTGTCAATTATTCGTAAAGGTCCGTAGTATATCTTACGAATTCATTTCTAAATTATTGCTGCTTATTAATTATGTGCATTGCTTTGGATTAAGCATTGCTGTTTGTCTCAAATAATAATTATTACTTTTGTTATTTGGTGGTGGTTTTTAAAGGCTGTTTACGTATTTTCTTTTCCATTTCTTTGAACAAAGAATATATTTCATCTTAGAAATCTGATGAAATAAATAGTGGCATTTTTGTGACAGATGTGGCACTTGTAACATCTTTGCGTGATGGGATGAATCTTGTCAGTTATGAAGTTATAGCTTGTCAGAATTCTAAGAAAGGAGTGTTGATCCTTAGTGAGGTAAATCAAACTTGCAATTGCACTTTCAGACTTGTGCCATTGATGGCTGTACCCTTTCTTATTCATATTGTCTGTGTTTTGTGATTGACAAAGGATTGTTTGTTCAAGCATTTGGTTTATGTTGAGGCTTGGTCTGAATAACATGAATTAATCTTTTAATTATTACCTCTATGCAATCTGTTGTAACATGGTTTATTTTTGATAAGTTAGTTATTATTTTATAAAAGAGGGTATGAAAAAATAAAGAAAATATGAAAAATTAAAAAATTAAAAAAAGAGATTAAATAAAACCCCATCAAAAGAAAATCAAAATATTTGTATAAGTGTGCTTGTTTAAATGCCACTTCATGAATAAATTCCATTTGTAATAATAAAGGTCTGTGTGCAACTTGTTTTTGTGCCACAACCTTTTCTTCTGATCTGAATCAAACTATTTAATCTTGATCTAATCATTTAAATTTTTTGTTTTAGATTAGAGAATAAGTTCAACCAAACAATCTAATCTTGGTCGAACATTAGAATTTATAATAGAATAGGACAAATAAAAGGCCTAATATGCTTATTGGCCTAAGTTATATTAGATTAGGTTTAGATTAGTTAAATAGTTAAAAAAGGGCAGCTAGTTTAAACACGCCCTAGTTAGATTAATTTTCATTTTTGTTTAATTACCTTGTTAAGGGGGTGATTAATATTTGTAAATAAACATGTTTTATGCTTTTAGCCAAAGCCATATGCGACAAATTGTTTTGTCGGCAAGTGATAAACTTCGGGCAAAGATCAACGGTCATTGGCTTTCCTGCCCAGATCAACGGTGGGAAAGCTCTTCACACCCCCTCGCCACGAAACGAGATAACAACGAAGGGGGGTGTGAAAAACTGTTTTGCCCATGCGGGCCCCTCTTCGCACCCCCTTCGCTCCAAACCACTTAGCACTACCCCCCTCTCCGAAATCTGCCATCCACACTTCCCGCGCTTCCCGATACTGTGCCAATAGTCACTCCTCCCGTGCCATTCGCCTCCAATCACTCCATGCCACGTGCCCTCAATCTCCTAACTGTTCATGCGTATCCGTTCTCGCCATTAATTGCCTCGCGTTGTTGCATTTTGCCTCCTGTCACTGCATTTATTTTGAAAATTAGCCGATCAACAATGACCTCTATTGAAACGGTAGCCTTAAACCCTGCTAAATACTCTTTTGCCTCGACAATGGCTTTTCCTAAATAGCTTTTCACTATTTCTATTCACTGTTCTTTTCTGCAAATTCTCTGTTGAGCCGAGCCTGTAACTGGAAGCGTCCTCTTAGCTACCTCTGCACTTTTTTCACCATTTTTAGTCTGATACCATGGCTCCAAAGAAAAAGGATAAACCCTTTGCCAGCCCCTCTGCAACACAGGAAACCCCAAAGGCCTTTGATGCATTGGACCTGGACCATATCCCATTAGCTGATCAATACTTTAAAGTTGCAAATACCGAATGTGAATTCGACATGTTCGAATTACACAACTGGCTGAAGCAGACCTATTTTGATTATGAGGATGAAATAAACATGTGGGAATCCAATCTACCTTTATACATGTTTCCCCAGATTTATTCCTTTCTTGATTTAGTTATCTGGTGCCAATCCAAGTACGATCCTTTGCAGAGAACAATAGTAGTTCAGAATGGAGACATTCTAATAACTATTTTTGCAGAAACTATAAACAAAATGCTTCTGATACCTAATAGTGACTCCTTTAGCTTTTTCTCCACTGCAGTGTTAATTGACCTATATCACAAGTTGACCTTCCCTCAAAGAGCTCAAATCTTTGAGATCTTTCTCCCTGAAGACGCTGAGCTTCCTAAGAAGAATCCTCCTTACCCAACATCTATGTTCCCTGAGAGAGCCAAGCATATAAATTCCCTTATTTCTTGCTTGTTAGGCTACCCATCAGACCAGTGGGTAGATGAAGCTATCCTAGGCTATCTGTCCATCTTTTCAAAAGAAAATAAGCCAACCTTCATGTATAACTACAGTGAATTTTTCGCTGAAGCTATGCATGAGCAATTGATGAACCTCACTACTGAAGGAGTGTTTAAATACTTCTCTAACCTCACTACTGAAGGAGTGTTTAAATACTTCTCTATCCTATTTCATATGTTTATTTTTCAGCAGGGGGACACGTTGCCTATTGCTTTGCACAAGTAGGATGATCAACAAGATAATCAAGCAGTTACTCACTGGACCTCATTGATTAGAAAGAACTCAATTGAGTTTAGATTTTTAGACTTCATAGACTGTTTCATTCACGCAGTTGCATAGCTTCTCAACAGTTAGAGTGAATCCAGAATCAACACAAAAATTAAAAGGATTCTGCACCTCAGTGATCAAGTCAGAACAGGAGACTGGTATCTCTACCGGAACTACACATAGATCAGAGTATATGGCTGCGTGTTGGCTCCATATAAGTTGCCAAAATATGTTCCAATGAGAATTTTCTCTCTGGAATATATTAGGCAGATGGTGAACATGGATGAGCTTCATTTCATCTTAGGGAAGAGGAGATCACAGTTCAAGATAAAGGCACAGGTTGGATCATTCATTTGTAACACTAGATCAATTGGTTTAGAGGCATATGCTATATTAAAATAGATGGGTTTCCAAACCATCTTCACCTAGTCCTATGATCCATTTAGCATTATTTCAGACTTAAGGGTGGAACTCAAAACCACTCCTTATAATCATACATGATACACCTAGGTCAAAGATTGAGAAGTTCAGAAATCAGGAATAATGGGAAGAGAATACTCTTCAAGAAGCAGAAGAATAGGTTTTACCTCCTTCTACTCTTCAGACTCCTACTTCTCAAACTAAGCATGACAAGAGGCCTAGAGAAGGATCATCATTATCAACAATTGGGGAAAAGGGATTCATCCACTACCAGAAGAAACCAAGGATTGAATCAAAGGGCACAACAACTACTACTACTACTCAGGGTCAGAAGGAGCCTGTCATCATCAATTTGGATGATTCATAGGTTTCTGTAGGGACAAAAGAACCTGTAATTACTACTCCTTCTTCTTCTTCATCACCGAATTTGTTAGAAATTACTCAATCAGCAAGAGCAAGTGAAACAAAGGAGTCAAATGTCTTCACTAACTTCCTTGAAATCAAGTAAAAGAATGAAGTTTTGAAAGCTAATGTTTATGCACAATTTTGGAAGCAGACTTCCACTTCACAACGCAGATTATTGATAGCATTTGACAGTGCGAAGGGAAGAATGCAAATGGCCTTTCTGCAGGCTCAAGTCCCTTTTCCTAAAGGTTCTTCTGATTATAAGAAAACTATGTTTACATTTGATGCTAATTAGATACATCCAATTGATCAAATGGACAAGTATAGGTAGTTTGGTGAGATGTTGTTCTCAACTATGACCAAAACTGTTATGGCATTGTCAAAGTTTAAAATTGCTCTGTCAAATGTGCAGTCACAATTGAAGAATGAGAAAATATCATCTTTAGCTAAGGACAATAGGGTTAATTCATTGGAGGACCCTACTGATATCAAAGTTGCTGAAGATATTATCAGAAAGAAGAACACAAATATTGCATTATTAAGAAAACAGTTGAAAATGGCTTCTACAAAGGACCCCTAGACCAAGGAGATAGTAGAAAATGAACAACTCAAGGAAGAAATGCTCAAATTGATAATTGAGCAGAATGTACATATTAAAACTATGGAGGAGCATATTGAGAAATTGCTTAAGGAAAAAGAGCAATTTAATCAATCAGCTATAGCTCCCATCACAACTATCCCTATTACAGTTCCAAAACAACAGGGGAATCTACATCGACAATAGAGGATTTGAACAAACTCTCACAGGAGCTCACTCACTAGAAGCAAGAGAGTGAAAGGATCTTGAAGCTCATAAAATAAAGAATGATATTTTATATGTTGAGGAAATGCAGAAAACACATAGGTTGAACAAAAGAATTGAAGAGTTGCAGAGTTAGTCATTGATGGCTCAGACCTTGGCCCAAGCTAAGGAAAGCATATGGGTTGATATCAGTTAGGCCATAACTGAAGTATGGCCTTCCATTCAGATCATTTTTGAGCAAGGGGAACTCATAAACAGATGTCAGGTAGCCATTTATGAAGTGAAGCAGCTTCTTAAAGATAAACCAAGTGAGGCTGTAGATGTGATCAGAGGTCTTAACTCAAAAACTAGGGCCGAGTTGGAGTAGATTCAAATTCTGGACAGAACAGAAACCATCTTGGAAATCAAGAAGGTGTTACAGAAAATGAACTTGATGACTCAATTAGAAACTAAGTGTCAAATCTTGAAGACTTTTGTTCAAAGGTTTCATTTTAAATTCAATTTAGTGAATCAGAGAGCACTGCTAGGATTAGTGGCCCCAAATGATAGGTTGATCAGTCTGGAAGAATACTTTCATAAGCTTTATACCATAGCCACTGATAAATCAAACTTTGCAGGTATACAGGGGCATATTATAGGGAAACAAGCATTAGAAGCTTTAGATTTTGATTTGACTATTAAGCATGAAATTGAACATCTTTTTGTAAATAAGCCCACTTTTGAGAAATACACCGAGGTTGATAAGGTTTACAGAAAACTGGTAAATCTTGCCATACCAAGTGAAAACCGATGGGATCACTTGTGTGAAGTTATTGAGTAACTTTCATCAACAACTGAAGGACAACTAGGCAACACTTTTTGGGGACCACGTCATCAACAGATTCTTACAGGATAGTGCCAACATTTAGCAGTTTTGAAATTCCTACAATTTTGTACTATTTTTTGTAATTTTGTTTTGAAAATATCTAGTAGAACTTTTTGTATAAATAACTCCTCTTTTGAGTTATTAAGGGTTGAATCCTTGGATGAGCTTTGAGAACAGAATTGTAACTGAGCTGGAGATTTGCAAAGTTAATGAAAGGATTCTGAAGTGCGAACCACAGAGCCAAGTGTGCAAGCCTCAAAATGAATATACGATCCATTGTAATATACTATGCATGTCATAGAGAGATATGCTATCCATAGGAGAATTGATGTGAAATTGTGTTGTATGATACGTACCTCAGGAAGTTGTACGCGTTACCTCTTGAGCCACAAAAAAGAAAACAAACCATAGAAAAAAAATATAATGCGGGCTTGTAGAATGCGATCCGTAGAGAAATCAATGCGTGTCATAAAGATAAAAGACGAGCCACTTAGAGATAATAGCGAGCTTCAGAGAAGATGCGAGTTGCATGTTCAGATTCAGCTCATGATCTTACACCATTCGATATCCTTAGTGAGCTCCAATGGAGGCTTATTTATACTAATCGATGGGTCCCTTTTGGTGCTAATGAGGTCCTCCGATTTAGAGATTGACGTTGAAAATTTGAGAGGTTGAGTAGAATTTTGGAGGGAAACCTCAAATTCAATTTCTTCATTATTTATAATATTTTCTAAATAATCAAATTAATAATAATAACATTTCTTTTATCTAATAGGATTTTTCCTTTTGACCAAAGTAAATCTTCTTTAAGTAAATCTTCTTTGGGGCAAGATAGGCTTTCTGTTGGGTCTTTGGGTTCGCCTTGGGGCAACAGGTTTTTTCATGGGAAATTCGTCCCATAGTTGCCCAAATTTCAACACTCCCTCTCGGCTAGGGAGGAATTTCCATCTTCATCATAAGACTCATCTTGGATGTACAACTCTGTTGTTTCATGTCTCATAGCAAAATAATCCACAACCAATGGTAGGGGTGATCCTCCAAACCCGATCCTCCAAACCCTACTAGTCACCAGGTCAAGTTCTGTGACCTCCATCTCAGCTACATCAACACAACATCCATCTTATCACATCTTGTCTCAACTTGTTTCCTTTGATCATCAGCTGAACAATGATGTCTCAATCTAAAGAAGAAGAATCATCATAGGGGAGATAGATTTGTCACCCTATATCCAATGATAATAGGCAGGATAACCACTTACCATGAGAGGTAAGGATCACATTCATCCTATTATCCAATGACAATAGGCAGGATATCCATCTTGTCATAAGTGACAAGGATTGCACATCCTATTCTCTGTTGATCTTCCCACCTTGATCCTTAAGAATCAAGTGGTAGAACACCTGCATCCACTAACTTGGGGAGGATAACCAACTTACTAGAGGTAAGGATCACACACACCTAAGCCACTCCTCACCCATTGGCAAGATGGGTGACAAGCCTAACAAGCCCAACTTGCGGGTAGGATGCATACTGGGGTATACTCTATCAAGTCCCAGACTTGATGGCAGGGGAGGATAGCCAACTTGTTATAAATGACCAGGATCACAAACACCCTATAGGGATAATAACAGGATACCCAACTTGCCATAAGTGACAAGGATCGTACATCTTATTGTCCAGAGTTCCCTCAACCCTAGGAGCTCTCTGGCTCAATTCCTCTTCCTTTGAGCTCAAATAGGGGGGAAGAGCATAATTTAGTGTCCTTGATTAGCCGTGACCCTTACCTGGGAGGGTCATATTCACTAGTCCAAGATGCTCTCTAAGAACGAAGAACTTCCCTTTCGGCAAAGGCTTGGCAAGAATGATAGTTATCTGCTCATCAAAAGATGCATTGGAGCCTTATTGCTCCTCTCTACACCATATCTCAAATATAGTGATATCTGATCTCAATATGCTTGGACTTGTCATGGAACACAAGATTCTCTGAAAGTCAGATCGCACTCTTGTTATCACAGTATATCATAGTCGTGCTCGACATATTCTCAAACAACTTTCCAAAGAGCTTTCTCAATCACACTGCCTCGCAGCTAGTCATGCTAGCAACAATTTGCTTTGCCGCTTCTGTACTCAAATCAACAAACTTCTGTTTCCGACTCGTCCTGGAAATCATGGTAGATGCCAAGCTACAACAACACCTAGATGTGCTTTTCCTATCAAGATCATTTTCAGTTTTAGTCAGCATCGGTGTATACATCAAGTTTTCGACAATGTGTCTTAGTTCATAATTAATAGTTTCATGTAGATACCTCAACAACCAATATACATTTCTAGGCTCTATCTGGCTCTGAGTACATGA
Source organism: Pinus taeda (assembly GCA_000404065.3). NCBI lineage: Eukaryota > Viridiplantae > Streptophyta > Pinopsida > Pinales > Pinaceae > Pinus > Pinus taeda. The sequence continues at coordinate 73,658 of APFE031027212.1, read as the reverse complement.
TGCAAAACAAGTATTCATCTGATTGCTAGCTCATCATGGGATCCATCAAATCTATATCTGAAGAGTAGTCTCTCTCAACTACTTGTAGTCCATCATGCGAAATCTTAGTCAATATATTTCTTTTGACAAGGAAGTCCTCATCATCTCAATGATACATTTGTTAATAAGTGGATTTTCGAGGCTCAGAAGTCAACTCCCTCTAATACTGATGAGATGTTCTGATCCTGTCAAAATAAACGATTAGCATATATAAAATCAAATATCAAAGAAATACCTTTAACCTTGAAGACAGGTTGGAGTCTGCATCAGATGTCCTTTAATCTAGGCATGCTAGGTCCATGGGATTTGTTTGAGTCCATATGGGATTTACTTCAATCTAAAAACATGAGTCTCTTCTTATCTGTCTCAAAGCCCTGAAGTGGCTCTAAGTACGCTTCTTCCTTAAATATCATGAAGGAAGCTTACTTCACCTACATTAGATAATAATGCGTCAGGCAACAGGTGTTAGGATCTTATCACAACCCTCTCCTTCTGAGAGTCATTCCTTATCACTTTTTAGTATCACGGAAGCATCTAACACTACAATATATTTGTCATTAAGAATGGTCCTTGTATGAAGGACATACAACTTTCAACATTTCCTTATCTTAGAGCAACTCCTTTAATTTTTACATGACAATGTACTCTCCCTAAATGGGAAGCCTCTTCAATCATGGATGTCAACCTGAGGGATTGGGATTCTTCCTTCAAGGCCTGATTTCTTGCCTATTCTAATCATGGGATGGCTCTACATCCTTCTCAAACTTGATATTGAGGACTAGGTCCTTCCAACCCTTTTGATGTACCTGATGACCTCAGAACAAGAGCAATAACAATAATAACAAAGTAAGCAAACATAACGAAAGTGTACCTGATGATGAGGTAGGACAGTCTTTCCTCTCTAGATGTGAGAGTGGCTTCTTCATTATCCTACACCAACTCCCTTTTAGAGTTCACTCTTCCTGCAACAGATCCCTCTTGGGACTTACTCTTCCTGCACTATTCTACATCCTGATGATCCTCGGGATCTGCTTTCCTTAATTACATTCTCATCCAAGAAGTATTCAAATATTCACACAAGAAGAATAAACAAATGTCTAAAAGATAAATGTGAATAAGAGTAGAAAATGACAGAAGTCTTGAAAGTACTTATCTTTCATGAGGATTTTAGGAAGCTATCAACTCCCTCTTGATCTTGCCTCCATGAGTCACCATGGTCCATCAACTATTTGACAATGTTGTCTTTAGACGAAATGCACCATCTTGAACACCACCTGTTTCCTTAATTTCCTTCGTTAACAACTAAGCTCAATTATCGATCATCATACCCTCACCTAGGGTTTCTCTGAATCTGTTCCAAATTGATCATATATAAAGAAATTCTAAATCATACCATGCCCTTTCCATATCAAGACCACTCCTAGGGTTTCTCCCAAACCATATCTTTTATTTGCAAGAACAAAGGACTTCTCTAGGGTTTCCTACAAACCCTAGCATTCTTTTAGGTCTCCCTTTCACTTTGCTTGACCATAGACTCCATCATAGGTGTCTTCACGGGAGTGATCTCGATGACTTTTCTTCAACCTAACTTTGATACCATGTTAATTTTTAGGGCCTGATTGTTCTCTGTTGTAGATAATTGCAATTTTAACATTATATCATCATTAGCAACTATGTAGAGAGAAAAATAACATAAACAATGCAGCAAAATAGTAAGGAGCAACACAAGAAAAGCATACACAATAGAGACACTAAGATTTAGGTTTGAGACCATGGGAAAACCCCACAAGGGAGAAAACCCAACCAGATTTGTCTTCTATAGATCTTCCTCAAATGCTCAGTTGAGATATAGAGTACGATAAGAATGAGATACAACAATCACATCAGGGCTCGTGTTGAGAAATGTAACTAGTGTTGGTCTTCATATTTATACTTGAGTTACGTATTTGTCAAGAGAAAGAAAAAGGAAATTTATTGTGAAAGAAAAATTATTTATGAGCTTGGGTTTCATGCTCATTTTATTTTTGTTTCTAGGTTAAGCCTCAATTGAAGGCTTCTAGGGTTGAGTCATGAGTCAAAGTCAAAGTCATGATGTAATAGACCCTTATTGGGCTTCTTAAGTCAAGAAAGAATTATTATTTTGGTCATGTAAACCCCTCTTCCATCAAGTTGGCCTCAATCACATCAAACACATCAAGTTGACCTCACTAATGAAGCTACAACCACTATAAGTAAGAGGTACTACTCGACCTATTTGGCATCAGTTGTATCTGCAACAACTAGAAGAAAGGATGAAGTGCGAATATCATAAATAAGAGCCTATCTCATTGTTGGAAGTGAAGGAAAGCCCAACAAAAGGAGGAAGCTTAATTTCTGTCACATGTATGAAAGGATTGAAGCACTGTAGGACAAAGGTACAAGATTGTGATTGTAGGTTAAATTGCAGAAGGACCAAAAGCCCAAATTGATTAGTTTGATGGACCAACGACCTATTGATTCTCTGCATTGTCTTGAAGGACAATTCTTGATGGATGGAGGTAAGGTCTTTGTCTTAGTCAAAGGTCAAGGTTGTCTCATTTGATTTGATCCTAGAGAAGAGAAGAATAATTTCTGGGTTTTCCCCTAGAAGAGGGGTTTTGCCCTGGCTGAATGCCTACATTTTGTGTTCTTTTTTGTGTTTGTGATCTTCATTGTTTGGCATTTGTCTCGATGGTAAGAACTCAAAAATTGGAAAGAAGAACTAATAAGAAACTTCATAAGAAAATGTCAAAGAAAGAGAAATCAACATAATAAAAACTCTAATTATGCTGCTCTAAAGGATTTCTCAACATGGTATCAGAGCTAAGGAAAGAAGCAAGATGGCAACTTGAAGATCACAGGTATGTGAAGGAAAAGAAATTATTTGTATTAGTCCTCAAGGCCGAGTTCTTAGGAAGAAAACCGAATTGAAAAAGAGCACTTTTCTGGGTATGATTATAAGACTATATTTATGCAATTAGGTCACAGACCTGGGTAATTAAGACTACAAACCTGAACTTAATAGCCACAACAATGAAAGGAGTTGAATAACATTTTTGGAGGTTCGGATAGTTAGGCTTTAATCCTAGTCAAGTCCGAGATCTTTAAAGGAAAAAGAAAAAGTTCTGAGCATATAATTAAGGGTATGAATTTACCTCAAGTTACAAAGGTTTTGTAGTTGTAGAGGTGACCAAATTATATATTAAGGACCAGCGAAAAGTTCATTTGTTGAAAAAACTAATAACTAAGTTTTATAAAGGCATTGGAAGGCTTGATTAGAAGCTATAGTCATCACTAAAAAGAGACCTTTGTACATTTAGGGAAGGGTATAGCTCCATAAACCAATGAATGGAGTATCTGAGAGACCTGTGCATACATAAATATGGAGGTCGAGACCTATAAGTGACAAAGAAGCCTATCTCTACTATGTAAATCATTTTAGGCCTATCCTGAGCAATCTACTATAATGGTGTATAGTCTATCAAAGGAAGACATCGAAGAAGGAAGCATTCTATAACAGTTAAAAGAGTTGATTTAGCACCCTGAAAGCTTCTACTATAGTCTAGCTTGGAGTTCAAATCTGACTCAAGTAAGTACTAACATTACTCTTTATGTTTTAGTCATCTAACAATATGTTTTCAGTTTGCTAGAAAAAATAACAAGCTCTATGGAACATCAATCCTTCAATCATGAAAGCCAAAGGTATGTAATCTTGAAGTATGTATAGAATGGTCATTTGTTAAGAGTCTAGCATGAAATGTTAGGGCTAGTTGCTTGTATTATTCTAGGGTTAATGAATAGGGTTTGTTAAGTGAATGAAAGTCTCACCTCATTCACTTTTTCGCTCTTAGAAACCTTATCTCATATTGTCTAGGATTTGTAAGAAACATGGCAAACCTTTGCAAGAATGGAATTGAATGATTTTGTAGGAATCCATTCTCTAAAAGGTAATGGAAACCCTAGATAATCATCATGCTATTGTAGTTGTATATTTTGGCTGTGCTTGTCAATGAATATTGCAAGTATATTCTAAAAGGAAAGATTGTGGCTAGATTCAAAGGGAACACTTCAGTAAGGAAACCCTACAAGGTCTGTAAAAGAAGCAACTCAAGTTATGTATGAAAGTACAAGATTTGTAGCTAATTTTCTTCATTAAAAGGTGCGATCATTTGGAAATATGCTTTGTATTACTAACTCTCTCATGTCTAGGATTTTGAATCATAAAAATTCTTGTTTAGGGTGACTAATCCTTAGATTAAATAAACCCTTGTAATACTCTATCTTTTGTTCACTTTAGCAAAATGCTAACCTTTAGGGTTCATTGTAAAACCCTAGCCTTTTGAAGCTTAAGGTATGTTGATTTTAATGATGAAACCCTAGTCTACTTAGGGTTTGTTGATAATGCCTGGAACACATGATGAAATCCTACTCTTTTTTTTATGGTTTTGGTAATATAAAACCCTAGCCTTTTAGGGTTTGTTATTGATGTCTAGGATATATAAAGAAACCTTAGATTTTTAGATTTTGTTGAATTAGGGTTTATGGCAAAACCCTTGTAATAGTTAGTGAAAGATCCTAGGAATACAACCCTAGGTTTATGTGCTTCCAAATGATTGAAACCCAAGCTTGGTTAAAATTGTTGAATATCTAACTTTGAAGTTTTTATGTTTGTATCTAGGGTTTACCACAAATCCCCTAGTAGAGATTGATATAAGTTTCTAAGGCAATGAAACCCTAGATGTAATAATGCTTTCACTATGTTTTAATTAGTTGTTAATATCTAAGGTTTTAGTCTTGATGAAGAAATCTAGGGTTTGTTACAAAAACCCTAACAAAATTAATTGTGATGGTCTAGGGCATGAAAGGTGTAACTCTTGCTGTTTGTAAACCTAACTAGATTTAAGTTTTGATGTCTAGGGTCTAATTTATTATGCTCCCCTTGTGATGACATGCTAACCCTATATTAATAAAGTTGACTTCATGCACTATATTTGTGCTTGGTTGTACTTGTTGTTGAAGATTTGCACGCACATAGTCTTCAAAATATTGAAGATGCTTACCTACCTTTTATTTGATGATAACTTAATAATGATGTTGAACATGATGGAAAGAAGGAATTGATAACATTAAAATATACATTGTTGATGACCTTGTTGCCAAGTGAGGATAGAAGGAATGATGTTCCGAAAGGACGAAGTTTTCCGATGATGTGATGATGCGAAAGAAAGTACCTGTTAAGAAGCGTGGATAAAGAAAGTGTATATCTCCCCAGTTCAGGAAGAGGATATGTTGTGGCAGCTATAATGAAGACTATGAAGAAAGAATGAAGATTAGAGACAGGTTAAGGCACTACAGATGGTTATTTGTGATTAATAAAGTTGTGTTCGTGATTGATGAAGCTGTGAACACGAATTGAATATTTTGAAAAGTGTTGAGGCTGAGTTTGATGTTGCTAAATAAGTTGAAGAAGAAAGATTTCGTGAAAATATGTTTGGAGATTGTGATGACCTAAGCAACATCAGAATAGTTGAAGACCCCAAAGATTGTGCTAGCATACAAGATCATATACATTGGAAGGTTGAATACTGATTGGGGCTATGAAGCTACAGTATGTACCAACAGATGAACAAGTAGTTGATGTGTTGACGAAATCTCTTCCCACAAGAAGTTAGATTTTATGAGCATGCTCGGATTGGTGGATATGTTGATCTCTTCCTGAAAAGTTGGCGTATTGATTTGGTTGAAAGGGAGAGATGAAGTACCATAAAACTGCTTATATGGTGGTACTTGGGAGGACATCATGGCTTGGTTAGTATTGAGATCTCTGTTGATGTCTAGATCCCAGATGAAGGGTATCAGTTGTAGCTCTTGTTTAGTAATGATATTTGGATCGCTGTAAGGGTTGGTGTTAGGGCATGGAGCCTCGATGGTATCCTGTTAGATGGATACCGGGGTTGTATTCCGATGGTACCTATAGTGGAAAATGCCTAGATGACACCTTAGTCCCTGTTGGGAGGATACCTTGGCAGTGAGGGTATCCCAAGCATTGCATATGCTATTGTATTCTTCGTAGAACATTTCAAATTGAGGTCAACCTTGTACTGATTGAACAATTATGGATACCTCCCTAGTTAAGAGGGAGTGTTGAGAAATGTAACTAGTGCTAGTCTTCATAATTGTACTTGAGTCATGTATTTGTTAAAAGAAAGAAAAATAAAATTTATTGTAAAAGAAAAATAATTTATGAGCATGTGTTTCATGCTCATTTTATTTTTGTTTCTAGGTCAAGCCTTCAATGAAGCCTCCATTGAAGGCTTCTAGGGTTGAGTCATGAGTCAAAGTCAACGTCTTGATGTAATAGACCCTTATTGGGCTTCTGAAGTCAAAAATAAATAAATTATTTTGGTCATATAAACCCCTCCTCCATCAAGTCAGCCTCAAGCACATCAAACACATCAAGTCAGCCTCACTAATGAAGCTAGAACCACTATAAATAAGAGGTGCTACTCGATTTATTTGGCATCACTTGGATCTGCAACAACTAGAAGAAAGGAGGAAGCGTGAATATCATAAATATGAGCCTATCTCATAGCTAGAAGTGAAGGAAAGCCCAACAAAGAACGAGGAAGCCTAATGTCTGTCACACGTGTGAAAGGATTGAAGCATTGCAATACAAAGGTACAAGATTAAGATTGCAGTTCGAATTGCAGAAGGATCGAAAGCCCTAATTGATTAGTTTGATGGATGGTTTGATGGACCAACGACCTATTGATTCTGCATTGTCTTAAAGGAAAATTCATGAGGGCTGGCTTGATGGATGGACGTAAAGTCTTTGTCTTGGTCAAAGATCAAGGTTGTCTCATATGATTTGATCCTAAAGAAGAGAAGAAGAATTTCTGGGTTTTGCCCTGGCTGAGTGTCTACATCTTGTGTTTGCGATCTTAATTGTTTGGCATTTGTCTTGATGATAAGAACTTCATAATTGGAAAGAAGAACTAATAAGAAATTTCATAAGAAAACATCAAAGAACTAGAAATCAACATAATAAAAACCCTACTTATGTTTCCCTAAAGGATTTCTCAACACCTAGAGCCAACCCAAGTTAGTTCACAACTTCGTTTGTGAACTAAACAATATGACCTCCAATAATCAAACAACTCCAAGAGCGTTGCTATCATATCATCGTCTCATGCAACTTTAGCAATGTCACTGCAATATGTGTTATCAATAGGAGTCTTCGCTATCTGACAAGTGTCATCATTATTGTTATGTATCATAAGCCCATTGTCATCATAAGAGCATGGTCCCTGTCATCATCATATATCAAGGTCATTGACATCACGGAGCATGGTCACAGTCATCATAATAGCCAGGTCAATGTCATCATAATAGCAAGGTCATCATATATTTCACTATCATCTAGGGTTATTGCCAACCATCATACAACTAATTTACTAGCATATATTAAGGTATTGTCATAAAGATCAAAGGAAAGGTTGCTTCCGTTCACAACCATTCAAAGTTCACTGTCGTATATCAAGAAACAAGTACCTCTGAATTACAACCATCCTTTCATGAGAATCATAGCCAACATATGTAACACAACGAATCACAAAGATATGAATACAAACCACAAAGAAGCACGAGAGCCAATGAATATATATGAGCGATGCCATAGGTACCACTGTGTATTTGAGCCACGTTGCCACTCTATTTGATACCACAAAGATTATGTGTTGGGCCACAAAGAATTGAATCAAACCATATAAATTGAGTTACATAAATCATGTATTGAGATACAAAGAATTGCGACAGAGTAGAGTCATAATAATTGATCTACAGGGAAATGCGATTTAGAGTCAAGCAAGGCCTCTGGAATATAATGCATTGCCACACAAAGAGTATATATATGTGAAATTTTGGAGCATCGAAAGACCCAATGCGATCTACAAGAAAGCGTGAGATACGGTACCACCGTGCATATATATAGGCGATGCCTTAATGTGTATATATATGAGCAAAGACACTATAGATATATAAGAGATTCCATCAATACTGTTGTGTATATAAATGAGAGATGCCTTTGCGTATGATGCCACTATAATATAGTGCAAATTACAGAGTGAAGAGTGCAAGCCTCAAAATGAAGGTACGCGCCACTGTGATATAATTTGCATGTCATAGAGAGGTATGCGATCCAAAGGAGACTTGATCTGAACCAATGTTGTATGATACATGCCTTCAGAAGTTGTGTGATTTACCTTTGAGCCACAAAAAAAACTAAATGTAATGCGGGCTTGTAGAATGTGATCCATAGAGAAATCAACGCGTGCAATAGAGATAAAAGATGAGCCACTCAGAGATAATAGTGAGCTTCAGCGAAGATGTGAGCTGCATGTTCAGATGTAGCTTATGATCTTACACCATTAGATATATCCTTAATGATCTTCAATGGAGGCTTATTTATACTAATTGATGGGTCCCTTTTTGTGCCAATGAGGTCCTCCGATTGGGAGATCGACTTTGAAAATTTGAGAGGTTGACTAGAACTTTGGAGGGAAACCTCAAATTCAATTTGTTCATTATTAAAAATATTTTCCAAAGAATCAAATTAATGATAACATTTCTCTTTTATCGCATAGAAATTTTCTTTTTTGACCAAAATAAATCCTCTTTGGGGCAAGATAGGCTTTCCTTTGGGTCTTTGGGTTCTCCTTGGGGCAGTAGGGCTTCTCATGGGAAATTGTCCCATATCTGCCCAAATTTCAACAACCTCTTCCTCCAAACATTGGGTTTTGCAGCTTCAGTTCACTTGGTGTGCAGCTGCATCGAATGCCTATGTTCTTTTGGTTCTTTATTTTTATCGTTTGACATTTAGTTGTCAACATCTATTTTGTTGTTATTTTAATATTTTCAAATACTTATTTAGTTTGCATAGTAGTCTGTATTGCCATTTTGTATACATGCACACTGCACAGATGCAATATTCTATGGAATTTTGACATTTATAATGAGTCATGACTATGCAGTGACTTTGAAAATGTTTAGAGGGTCACTACTGGTCATTTGTACCAAATAAAACTAGTGACACGTCATGTAGCAACCAAGTAGATGCAAGGAGAACTTAAAATATTGAGACATTTCTTCTGAAAGCATGTCAGCTGATTTGGGTCTATCAGAGATTTCTTTCTAGTCTTGTAAGATAAGTCTTCAGGTTCCTATTAACTTTAGGTCCTTGGAGAAATATTTAGAGCCTGCACGAGTTGACAGCCTTTGGTTTGCTTGCTTAATGTGTTCTTGCACTTTTTTCATATGATATTAGAGGTCATTAGTTCTAGCAGTCCCTAATGATAATTGTCCTATTTTTGTGGATGGAAGGCTCTGAAATGTAATATTTTACTGTACAGTTTGCTGGGGCTGCACAGTCTCTTGGAGCTGGAGCCATACTTGTAAACCCTTGGAATATTTCTGAGGTTGCAGTTGCCATTGGCATTGCCATGAATATGCCAGTAGAAGAGAGAGAGGAAAGGCACAGGCACAACTTTGAGCATGTTACCACTCACACTGCCCAGGTCTGGGCTGAAACATTTGTTAGGTAAATAATATGCATTTTTCGAGAATTTGTGTTTGCTGAATAGTGTGTTGCAGTTCTGTTAGTAGATACTGGCTTGCTTGAAAAAAGATCAAATTGTTGGTTCTTCAATAATAGTTTCTCTTGCATGGAGTTGCACATTGAACAGGGAAATAATGACTATACATAATGACATTTTAAAGTTAATGATTACAGTATTATTTCTTCATTGTGATGTTGGGTTCTAGCATGCTGTGTCTGATCTGTACAATTTGTCAAAAGTTTGTTTTTATCATGCTTCAGAACAAAATGATGCTTGGACCTGTACTTACTGTAGTTCAGTTTTGTCATTTTCAAGACTTGCTTCAGGGTTTCTTAGCTGATCTTGCCGTAAATCTTTTTATGAATTTTTGAATCATTTGTAATGATCCTGCTTATATCAAATATAGGTGTTCTTTCTCCTGACCCGTTGTCCATTTTCAGTTTGGTTAAGCTACTAAGCGTTTCTGCAGCTTTTCTGTTTCCCAGTCCTTGTATTTTGGCAGGCACTAAGCATATCTTGAAGTATATTTGAGAGGCATTATTTGATTACCAAAAAATTTGTTATGTTGATTTTTCAATTATACTGGATTAGTCGATATAATTATATAGAAGTCTCTCCGTTGCAAATATTATCTTTGTGTGGCTATTCAAGCAGAAAATCCATGAATCTGCATGTAAACTTTATGTTTCATCTTCCATGGAAGCTTCCTTCAGAACAAGGTTACTTGGGAGCGGGAGCGGGAGTGATTTTTTATATAATATATATATTTTTTATATTTTGATGCATATATGTCAACAAAAACATGCATAATGATGAATTAGATATAAAAAACATGTATACTGATGAATTAGATATAAAAAACATAAAAACATAGATTGAACCATATAACATCAATCATCTAGAAGTTATAATCTTCATCAACCACATCCACAAGTTAGTAACACACAACATATTGAATCTCATGATTCATCGATCTTAAAGTTTCAAGCTTTCAAAATTCAATATATAACGTTTATCATCATTGATCACCAAAGTTGTTCTTGTAAGCTAAGTGTAACCATTACAACAAAGAATATCTAACATGAAATGAAATGTTATAAAACGAAATGAAATGAAGCAACTTCCAACTTTCACAAAGCATCATATTCTCAATTCATTACCAATAAGTTATAATTGCCAACTTCAAACCTCAAACATAAATTGTTGTATATTGTTTACAAAAAATATCATAATAAATATTAAAGAGTCAACAGTTGTAAAAACTACTAGAAACTAGAAAAGACAAGTAAATCTATTATCTATTGCTAATGCTAAATGCCACGAGAAATGTCTAATTTTTGAGTCTTGTTGGAAAATCAGGATTTTTGTCATTATTATCACCCTCTAAGCATTAACATAAGATAGAAAAAACATAGCATGTCAAGTCAAGATTTTGTTTGAGTGATGGGTACATTTTTAGTAGGGTCATGATAGAGGAGTTTGACAACCAATGTCACTAACATCAAGGTACATAGAGGGATTGGTGCTTTTGATTAAATACGAGTTCCATACTCTAATACATGACAAAATCCAATGTAAACATTGCAATACCCCAATCCCAAAATCCTGAAAAACTGATAAGTCTGCTGGATTTTGGATGAGATCTAAAATTCTACTTTCTCCATATGAAATCCAATGAGGTTGGAACCACTCTCAAACATCCTGAGTCATTTCATGGTAATGTTAAAAATTTAAGTAAAAAGATGAAAATGAAGATTAAGGAGAATGTCAATTTTACTTATCAATACTAGGGCCATAGGCTTGATCATTAGGCTTCCCTACTAAAAAATTATTTGTTTCTTTGATCCATGAATTATGTGAATACAATGATAATGCATCTATATAAAATTATTCTCATGAGCTCAGATATAGAATGTAAATCAATAGGTTATGGTGGTTGGTGGTGTTGTTTCACAGCTCAGGTGACACATTAGTTGTCCTACAGTAAATCATAATGCTCAAATCATGTACGTTATTCATCATCTACATATATAAAGTTCCCAAGTGTATATTGTTTGCTATAGTTGAATCAATAGTTGGATGACAGTATGATTCTGATATGTGCTGAAGTGCATGTGTTTCAGTATTATGGTAGAAAGAAATGTAGTATATTGAGTAATACTATTTTTGTGATTTCAAGGAGTGTCATTTTTTATTGCTGCATGCTTTTTTTGCTTCCTTCTCTTTTGTGCTTCCTTTCCCAACATCATTGCCATTGTCTGCGAACATATAGCCCGCTTTTACTCATCCCCTAGTTTCTTCCTATGAAAAACCTAACTTTTTGTGATTTCAAGGGGTGCGATTTGTTGTTGCTGCATGCTTTTTTTTTCATCCTTATTTTTTGTGCATCCTTTCCCAATGCCATTGCCATCATCTTGAGAACATCTAGCCAGCTTTTACTCATCCCGTACTTTCTTCCTATGAAATAAGTCCTGGCTGTTTGTCTTCTATGTGAAAGCTTTGTCTCAATAATTCAACAAGCATTGAAACTGTTCTCTATTTTTCATCTAAGTCAGGCATTATAGTAGTTTCCACAAATGCTGGTACTACAAAATAATATGATCATTTGATGCACCAGCTAATTCATAAAACTAATCCTTGGGATGAAGTCGGATTAACTTCCAATGACATTTTTGGTAGAGCCTAATGGAAAGAATCTTGATTTTATTATCCAGATTCCAAATACATATATTAGTTATGCAACGATATACAACTTCAACCATACAACCAAATCATTTATTCTTTTCTCAAAACTAGATGTGCCAAAAGTAGATCTACTTGTATCCTGACCTCTTAAAATCTTCATCTTATCATGTAAAACGTTGTGATCAGCATGCTACTTTTGAATCAGTTGTTTTTGGTGGTGTGGAGAGATGCAATGCATTTCACTTTATTTTCCAGTGACCTCTTTCTCTGATGTGAGCATACGATTGAATATAGAGATCGAAAGAAAGGCACATACAAAAAGATGTGAACATGCAAAATGGCATGCAAGGGGCAAAGAAGGAGACATATAAACAAAGAGGGAGAGCCAAGACGACAATAGAGAATGCTGACTGTACATTTCTAAATTTTGAAAAGAATATATAATTTATGTGCATCCACGTATCTCTTTTGGGGCTCTTTATCCCTTGTGAATCCACCTTTTGCTAATGAATTGAGATCTGCTTTTATAGATTTTCAATTATGGGGAAAGAAGATGCTTATTGTCTATTCTACATATGTACTTGCTCACTCATTTAAGTTCATATTGTGATATGATACAAAGGAGAAGAGATAATTGCTTGTTAGATTGACTCCACAGATTTTGTTCTTTTGTTTGTAATTCATTCTATGTATATCCTCATTTTTATGAATGTATGCAAAAGATGACAATTATTGATGGGTGAATTTACCAAACTGTTTGTAACACTCTTGTCATAAAAAATTTCCGAAGAACACACCGGAGAATCAATTTTACTGATTTGGTTTATGTACATGGCACATTTTTAATATTTATTAATGGAATGCTAGTAAAATGAATCTGTAAGAACTTCTGCTCCTTTATTTGAATTACAGTTTCGGTGCTTGATTTTTAGTGCCTTGTTGGCATTTGAAAGTATATGATTCATATAAGTAACTCTAGTCCTTGACTTGTAGTGAATTGAATGATACAATCCTGGAAGCTCAGCTAAGGACTCGTCATATACCTCCTCAACTTCCAGTTGACAAGGCTGTTGAAAAGTATGAACAATCAAATAATCGACTGCTTATATTGGTAATATTCATATTCATGCCTCTATAAAATATAGTTCTCATCAAGCACATTTTTTATGGGTTTCTCTCACTTGTCATAAAAGTTTTAGATTATAATTTGTTGTTTTTCTAGAAGTAAAGGCGGTATCCTAGTGTTATAACTGTTTGGCAATAAACATGTGTGTTCTCAACATATATGCCCGAAGTTCGAACAAAGAAAAGACAGCAATTGTGTGTTTTGGTCATAACAGTGATTCACTGATGCGAGTTTAACCAGGATGGCACTGAACAACTAACAGTCATGCTGATACTGTGATTTCTAACTAAATCATGTGCTGCTTGAATCATACTTGTTTTACAAAATAATGCATACCGTGATCAGTAAAAGTCTCAGAGAAGATTTACATAAATCATCAACACAATTCTTCTGTTAACCAGATTCTGCTCAATTTTACTGACTAATTTGTTTTTCATGGTAAAATTAGATACTGGATTGGAAATTTTGTTTATTTTATCTGAATTAGAGGGCAACACAGCACTCAAGTTCCTTTTCGTATGCATTTTGCTAATAAGATCTACTTGTATCAATGTTTATCGATGATTTAAATAGGTCAATTGGACAATCGAAAGATACAAGCACATTAGAAGCCAAGGGAGTCCTTAATATAAGCAATATATGCTAATTGGTTATCCACGAAGAGAGGCATTGTTATGGAGACCTTAGGAGCATGGAGATTCTTTGAAATTCTACTAGTTTTGTTATTGGTAATTACTATTCCCTTACTAGTCGAGGTGGCAAAGGTGGAAAAAGAATTGGTAATTGGCATAAAGTGGAGTGAATATAAAATACATAAATAGACATTACATAATAATACTAATTAATATGTAATAAATATAAGATATAACAATAATAATAAAGAATATGCAATAAATAGAAGATATGATTATAATCATAATAACAATGAATAAGTTAGAGACACATTCTTCCTTTTCATGGTTAGTTAATGCATATATTCATATTACTAAATTGTAATAATATAATCTCTTTGTCTCACTTATTTAGTTATCAGACTATATAGTATTTATTTTATATGGATTTCAACTTTCTATAGATTTCAACTCTCTATTCCTGGACATTTTTGAAATGAATTATTATTGATTACATTGGAATCATAGCTCTTTTACGAGCACTTCTAGACTTGTGCTGAAACCAAATTTTATGTTTTATCTAAGAGTTTCAATTATTCCAGGTCTTTGACCATATATTGATGCCAATCAACAAAAAAATACATAGGCTATAAATGTAGGACAATTACAGAACCATAGAAAAAATAATCAGAACCAAATCCTTCCAGTGTCAGATTGCTGTAATAGAAAAAAATGCAACAGAAAAAGCCAAGGAAAAAGTTTGCAGAGGTTATCCTCTGACCAAAATTCATGAGGAATTCAAGAAGGAAATATACAAGTAAACAATGCCTGCTGTCGGAGCCATGATATCGCGAGCTCTACTGTCTTTAGCTGCTATTGAATGGTGCTGATCTATGTTGCATGGGATCCTTACCCCCGCTCTCCACATCACACCCCAATTCTCCCTTTAAAAAAATCTGTGTACTGTCGTTCCCACATTTTGTGGACTTATGCGTCCTTAGGTAACATCCCCAAATTGTTGGAGAATTCATTTGGGACTTGGGAATGTTTCAAACAGATTTTGGGGATGTCCTCACATATATATTCAGTTTTGACAATCATGGACATTGATGATTGAGTACTATGATAAATTTTCCCATCCACTACTATTGTATTGCACTTAATATAAATCTGTTGTGCAAGCTGCAACCCAAAGCATGGGTTTTGTATGATGGGTTTCAATTTGGGTTTATGGTAATTGAAATATTGTATTTTCATCAATGGCATTATGATAGGCAAAGCTTCCATGTCAAGACGAAAGGAAATGCAACATTCCAAAGGGCTGATCCTTGTAGTTATTGTTCTTGTTTTTCTCATTTTTTGGGTCATCTCATTTTTTACATGTTATACATAGGTTTCTATGAGTCATTCAAGTCCAAATCTTCCACCATCTATCGTAAACATTGTGAAAACAATTAGATAGTATTGACTTGGATCGATTACTGGATGTTTGCACTTTCTTAATCTGAAATATGAACCTATCTCTTTACAGAACCAAAGTGTTTTATTGTGGTTTTCAACACAGCTGTTAAAATATGGAAAGCCTATGAAGAAGGAATGCTTTTTATGTTTTAACATATTCATCATTGACAAGAAATATGAGGAAGAAAAGCTGCTATAGAGATAGATCTCTGACTCATAGAATCTACCTGGACCTTATTGCAAATTGCAAACAATTACACTTAAAGTTTCCTGAAGCTAAACTGCATTTTGCTCATGTCTAGCAGCCAATAATGTAATGCCACTTGACCATTTTCAATTTGCTCAGGCTTTTTCAGAATTGGCAAGGGTAAGGGTGTGCATAAGACTATATAGTATAGCTTGTTAAGCTTCCAAGCATGAAGCAACTAGTTTGTTGTGAATTCTAATTTTTAAATTTCTAAATTGTCGTCCCCAACTTGTCACCCCTTGAAAAATTTGTTGGTGTGCTTTGGCTATTTGGGGGATGCTCCTTGTCTCAAAAACCAATGCAACATAGGTGGTGATACATAAAAATTTCAAATACGTTGAGGAATTAGGAACCAAACATAAATTGTATTGTGTCTATTTGTATTGGGTTTGACCCATCATAATCACTCATTTGGTGGTGGTATCACTGAGGGTAAGAAGAAATAATAGAGAGCATAAATTGACAAACTAGAGTTTCCTGTTGACCATGTACATGTCAACAATTCCAAGAAGAAAAGTACAAAGTAGTGGACAATTTTTTTTCAAGATCATTGTCATCATTTAGCTTCATTTTCATCATTGTAATCCCAAATTTTGCAAATTTATTGTAAATGATTCTAGTATGACTATTAAGCCATGTAATAAAACCTAGGTAAGCCTATGCTTCTTCTCAAAGAGTTTCATCCTAGGGAGCTTTTTAACCTCCCCAGATTATGTGTGTTTTTAAACATGGATAATTGGCAGAGTTTTTCTCCCAAATATACCCCAAAGCTAGGTTGGAACTCATTTATGAGGTCTTAGGTGAGTCCTAGTGTTTATCATGTCTATGTATTTTTCATACTAGATCATATGTCTTGTTGTAGAATTTGGTTCAGTCTCAAGGGTTTATGTCAAATGTGTATTTGCCCTTCTATGGATTGATGTTGTAATATTTTGATGTAAAAGTGTCTAGGAATAGTTTAGTGCATGGTTACCCAATATTTAGATACCATGGTTAAATTATTTTTTAGATCCACTTAGAGGGTGGAAAAATATTTATTCCCCTCTTAAGTCTTTTAATTACTTTTTTCTGGCAAAATGAAAGAAAATAATTAACCAGAAAATTAATTCAATTTGAGTAAAAAAATTAATTTGAGAGAAATTAAATTCTCTCGAAGTGGAAAATGATAAAAAATTCGTGGGTCCATAAGGAATTAAATTTTAAGGGTCCTCCACCAAGGACAAAATCATTTTTGAAGAGAAATTGACCTTTGGTCCATGGTGGTCAAGTCAAATTGAATTTTTCGAGGATAAAAGTCCAAAATATTATTTTTTGGACTAGGAAAAAAGGGGTTTCAAGAGAAATTCGAATTTTTCCTCAAACTAAAAAGAATAAAATTCAATTGACAAAGGAGATCGAGTTATTTCAAAAGAAGATCGATGGATGAGATTATTTTGACGAGGATCAACCCCACTAGCCGTTATTTCCACTTGGAGGGGTTTTCTCTCTTATTTTTCTATATAAGGAAGCGTTTGAGCTCCACATTGTAACAAAGAATGATCTAACTAGATCAAAATGATCTTTGTACCGAGCAAGGTTTTGTTGGATTTTGTAATAAAAGCATAAGACTTTGGGGTTCAATTTGTGGTGTCTCTCATTTTGATGATCTGTGGTATGTGTTGGATGATTTATCTTTCTATGCTTTGAGCTATTACATTGCATAATTATTCTTTCAATTTCTAGTAGTAGGAACATCTATTAGCATAGGTATCTTGCTTTAGGTCTAAGTTACCAGGATCCGGATCCGGATACGGATACAAATCCGGATTTGGATATAGATACGCCAACTTTTGAAAAGCCAGGATCCAGATACGACAAGGAAACGACAAATATAAGCAAATATAAAACATTTTATAATTATTAAAATTTAAATTTATATAAAATAACAAATAAAACATTATTTTTTAAATATATTAATTTTTAGTACTTATCAAAATAATTATTACAAGAAAAATATCAAAATTAATGTATCATTTATAAATTAATTTAATTATATAAAATATTTAATTATATAATGTTTTAAAATTTAAATATTTTTATATATATTAAATTATATTTATAAATGATACATTAATTTTGTTTATATTCATATAATATAATATATATATATGAAATTTAAAACAAAATTAATTGTATCATTTATAAATATAATTTAATTATATAAAAATATTTTAAATTTTTAACATATACATATTTTATATAATATTTTTAAAAATTATTAATTTAATAATATTAAAATAATACATCGTTCATTAAATATTGAAACTTTATTCATAGTTTATTATATTATATAAATGGTTATGAAACTTAATTTATAAAGTTACTTTTACACTTAAAAAATTTAAAATTTAATTAAAATATCTAAATAAATGTTTGGTGGCTTACCATATATGCATTAAAGCTTATAATAAGGAAAAAGTAACTAGTGGCAAATTGGAATAATCTATTATTCGCACTTTTGATTTTTTTCATTTTGGTTGACACTCAATTTTCTAGTTTCACTGACACCCGTAAATAATTCATTTCTTAACCCGATAATGGTTTATTATTCCCTTTTTCTGATTTTTTTTTCATTTTAGTTGATGTTGAATTATCCAGTTTTGCTGACGCCAGTTGAATAATTAATTTATTGACACATATTTTCGGGTTATCCATTAACTCGTCCGCATATTTTTTCATTCTGATGTTTGCGCTGATGTCTACTTTAGAATTTTGCACTGACGTCTAACAACTTAACACATCAACCAATGTTGGGGGCATATCTTCTCGTATCCGGATCCGAATCCGTCTCCGATTTAGGGATCCGCGGATCTAGCCCTTTGGCTTGGCGGATCCGGTAACATAGCTTTAGGTGTTGGGCTAGAGTAAGCACTCTCGGTCTAGGGGATCTGGTAGGTACCTCCAGGTTCATAGATCCCTTGTGCGAGTCGAATTCCTCTTGATCTAATAATCTATTTTTTGAAGTGCATTTGAGCTACAGGTTGCTCCAGTCCCTGGAAACCTGAAGTTCCTCTAACCCTTGTATTTTAATACTAATCCATTATTTCTATTTTGTATAGTATTGGGGTTTTATTCGACTTTTTTGTATATATTGGGCATTTGGGCTTTCTATTTATCATTTGTGTAAGGTGACAACTCAAGGTTTTGAAGCATAAATCAAATTTTGGAGAGTCCTATCCTCGCCTAGCTTAAATGGCTAGGGTTTCAGGGGTTTCTATGACTCTAAAGAAGACGTCCAACCGAAAGAAGCAATACGTCCAAGTGTGAGGGCCTGATCCAAGGTTTTGAGGGCTAGATCTAGCCATTCCAAGCCTCATTTGCTCAACGTTTAGTCAAAGAAGGTAGGCCGCAACCCTTGGAGGGTTTCTAGAGGTGACTTTCATCATTTTAAGATTAGCCAAAAAAAGCTAATCTTGTGATTGTAGGGGTTCCATGTGTGATTTTAGCCTCTTGGAGGCTGGCTGCAGGCCTTAGAGGCCCTATTGCTCCTAGCCGCAACCCTTTGAGGGCTTTTCTTGGCAGCCACAGGCCTTTTGAGGCCTTTTCCTTGGAGCTGTAGCCCCTTAGGGCCTGTTTCCCCTTAGCCGCAGCCCTTTCAGGGCTTGTTTCCCTAGCAGAAGCCCTTTTGAGGGTTTTTCCTCCTAAGCCACAGGCCTTTGAGGCCTTTTCTTGGCAGCCACAGTCCTTTATGGGCTTATAACCCTAGGCCACAGTTCTTAGAGGGCTCATTTTTTAAGCTTTGGCATTTGATTTTAGCACTAATCTTTGTGTTTGCAGGCTTATGGTAAGTTTGACAAGGTTTTTTGAATTGATTTGCTTATCATTTTTTCCATCGATCTATTGTATTTCATGCTAACAATTTGTTTCGCAGACTTATCATTGGCTTGAAGAAGGATTCAAGTGGCTTGAAGTTTTACTAGCTTATCAATTAGCCTTAGGATCCCTAATCACTGTCATAAGAGGGCTGATCCATCCTTTTTCAAACTAATAATTTGTGTTGCAGTTGTTTGAAGAAGCTGTAGTACACATTGGAAGTCCCTCTAGCCATTCAACTAGGCCTCTAGGCCTAAAGGTTTGCTTCTTGTCCTCTCTTTTCCTCTCTGTTTTGATAATCAGATCTGAAAGTGGCTCTTAACAGTGATATAATATCTAAATATAATCATCTAGGCCTCTAGGCCTAAGGGTTTGCTTCTTGTCCTCTCTGTTCCTCTCTGTTTTGATAATCAGATCTGAAGGTGGCTCTTAACAGTGATATAATATCTAAACATAATCATCCATAATCCCTGTAAGGCACATGTAAGGCATTGCATAAGCTAAATAAACATTTATGCTTTTCTATTGTTGACACTCTAAGTGTTTTCTAAAGGCTGATATGAATTTTCTGTCTGATCTGAGAATATAAAGGTCTGATATATAAAATAACAGTGGTAAGAAAACATATTTCAAGGGCCCAACATTGAACAGAACTCATTTCTAAGTCTTGGGAACTTTATGGTAAAGTGTTAAAGTGCTTGCTTTTGTGAAATCTTGTTTATCTTTGAACTGTCAAAAGGACTCCTTGAATGTCTTGATCTTGTTCTCCTTGCATCATTGTAAAGTTCATGATAACATTAATCTTGCATTCCATTGGTTTCCTTTGTTCTTGAAGATCACTGTTAGCAATGTCATTTCAAGATAAGTGTGCTCTAATTGGCTCTCAAAATTAGCATTAGTTTCATTATTGCACGAAGTAAATCTAATCGGCATAAATAAGAATCTTGCCTAATCATTGTGGTGAATGTCATTATAGTCTCTTTTTTTTTCCTAATTGACATATCAAGTTTAAGTAAATCTTGCCATTATGCTCATAATAACTCTTGCTATTGGTTTAATCATGGGATTTGCTAATGAATGATATTAGTATCGTTTATTGACATTGAATATCATAGAAGAGCATTAGTAACTTGAAGTGTGTTGCTTGTAAAGGATATTTCTCACTCTCTTTCGTGACATTGAAATCTCAATTTCCTCTTGCTAATTGTGCATCATAGTAAGTGTTTGGAAATCAAATAAATCTTATTTGAGGAAATTATTTGGGTTAATAATATCTTTTAAGGCATTCACTCACATCTTGCATTTCATTCTAGGACTAAAAGTGCACATTTAAAATATACCTCCAAGCATAAACTTGGTTGTAAGAAGATAAGACCACCTTTCTCACCCAACTTGCGAAGTTTAGACCCTCATTTGTGGTTAACACAAGTGATAGTGCAGTTCCCTTGTAGACAATCCCTTGTAGGAACGAAGGCACTTGGGTTTTTAAAACCGTACAGGAGATATCATTAATGAGGCCATAGCCTCCTTCTTGTGGGCTTCTCTCTACAACCTACATTCGAGACTAACTTCAAAACTGTTTAAAGTAAGGACTCATCTAGATAGAGCATTTGATTAAAATTTACCAAGATCCTGCATTTCACTTACATTTAGGTCTTTCACTTCGTATAGGATAGGTTTGCATCCTGCAACAATTGCTCATTCGGTAGCTTGGAATTTTAATTCATATTGTGCAAGTAAATTGACTCCTAAAGCACTAGTATCTAATTGATAATTTCACTAAATCTAATCAAGTGGTGCCTAGTAATTATACTTGTCTTTAATTTTCACCAAGTTGCTAGGCCATTCAATTGTGTCTCCTTTAATTGTTGGTTCTCGACAAGTGGTATAGGAGACGACTTGGTGAGACAACTTAAACAAAGAGGACAAGGATCAGAGTGACAACCCCTGTCCTAAGTGTTGTTGCAATCTAGTGTACAATTTGGGCGACAACATCGCCCATTTGTAATCATCATGACATTACATAAGAGATATGCGTTGTTGAATCTGGGTCAAATAGTTTCCAGAACACGCTATTAAGAGCTCTCAACCATGATTGTTTAGGCTAGGGCGTTACCAAACAAATAACCATCAAGGAAGAGATTTTCCATTAAGAAGACATTATACTGGGCACTTTTAGTTCATTTCCACATGTATCGAATACCATGTAACCTTATTTGTCAAGTTGCCGTGTTCGTTGTTCTAAATGCTAACTCATCATTCACCCAATGTCACCCCTAGCTGCGGTCCCCATCATTTGCTCACTATATTGGTACCGACTTTTAGAATGTAAATATAATTATGGTTTTCAATGATTACAGTTAATTTATTAATTTTTGTTGGAAAATGTAACTAGTTTTGGTCTTCATAATTATCACTATACTCATGACATTATGTATATCTTATGTAACAAGCAAAAGAAGAGAGAAAAATATTGCTTTTCTAGCATGGGTTTCATGCTCCATTTAATTGGTCAATTAGGCCAGGCATACATTTTATGCTTCTAGGGTTTGTCAAGACAAGAAACTATTTGTCATGAGTCAAGAAAGGCTTTATCATATGTATAAGACCCATTTGAGCAATTTGCAACAAGAAAGAAGCATTATTTTTGTGTCTAGAATGTCAAAGTTGACCTCCAAGATCAAGTTGGCCCTGTCAGAGGAAGTCGGCCTAGAAGAGGCCTAACTCAACCTCATGAGAAGCATATATATAGAAGAGACTTTGACTCACTTGTAAACGATTATCTCATCTTCGATCTACAATAAGAAGCAAGAAGAAAAAGGAACAAAGGTTAAGGAGAAGAAAGACTAAGAAACTGAAAATTTGATTTTTGCACTCATTTCTGCTCACATGTGCAAGAAAACTAGGGTTTCTGTGATCTGATGGGGGCTGAAGTTGCAGATCCGAATTTCAAACTTGAGGTAGAGGGCAAAATTATGATCTGGAGTAGACTGAAGGTGGTTTGACCTTCGTTGACTTGGTTAACCTTTGACTTGTTTGAAAGTGACTTTGTAGCGTTGACTTGGTGCTTGGAGGGGGTCTTGGTCTTAAGGTTTGGGTCTTCGATTTCTTAATTGAATTGATTCTATAAGAAAAGAAGAAGTTCTTTATGGGTTTTCCCCTCCGAGGGGTTTTGCCTTGGCTTGGAGCCTATATCTTGTGTTCATTATATTTTCTTGTGATCTTCATGGTTTTGGTAATTGTTTGATGAAAAGAGCATAATAAGAAGAAAATAAGTTAACATAATATCACAAGCAATTATCAAGTAAGGAAAATCAACTCTAATTTACAATTACCTTGATTTTCCAACATGGTATCAAAGCTAAGGTGAAGGAGATGACAGCTTGAAGATCTTTATTATTGAAGACATTCTAGTTGCTTCTCTTGCAGTACTTACAGAAAGCAACTCTACCAATTTGTCATATATTTCTGTTGAGGTGTCGAGTTTAGATACATATGGAATGAGGGGATCCTTGATGGATTCTATGAGAATCCTTTGAGTCCTCACTTCCCCTTTCATAAACTTTGCAAGTGCTTGAGCATCTTCTTTTGTTGCTTTGGTGATAGATCCTTTGACATGATTCATAACCTCATTTTCAGTGAGATTCAGATCTGTCCTCTTCTTCCTTGCAAGATAGTTTGAAGTCTCAACCAATTTGTTGCTTTCCTTGTGAAGATGCTTCCTCCACTTGCTGCCTTGTTGAATTTCATGATAATATAGTTAATAGAGAGCTTCTCCTTGATGAAGATAGTTCTTGTCAAGAATGGTCCTTGATCCTACAAAGAGGGAGATCAGTTTAGATCCTTTGATGGTGTTGTCCTTGTTGATGATGATCAATGATGACTTCTCGATTATGTCTCAATGCTTCTTGGATGATCTTCTTCGAGGGTAAAATCCTTACTTCAATGAGAGGGAGATTTGTCTTTTGATGATGACTTGAGGATCCCAAGACTTCTACTGGTGTGGACTTCTTCTTTGATCTATGGTTTTGATACTTCTTTGTAGATCTTGACTCCAAGATGATCTTCTTAGATTTTCTTTGATGTCGTTCTCGAGATTTGATCCTTGAGTGTCCCTTGATAAGATGTCGTTGCTTGACTTTGTCACCTTAGCTCTGATACCATGTTGACAAATATAGGGCATAGTGATTAGATGATTTCTCTATAATGATAACTGCTTGTGAATGCTTTTTACTTCTTTAGATTAGGATCTTCTCTTTCATGAGATTGTTGTACTGTTCTTCTTCATCAAACAACTATCAAAGCATAAACAATAAAGAGCCAAGAAACACAAAATGTAGAAAATTAGCCAGGGCCAAAACCTCTCCAATTTGAGAGGAAAACCCAAACGAATTCTTCTTCTTATAGAGACTTCAATTGACGAATACCAAGACCAAGACCCTTGACTCAACAACCTCTCCAAGACCAAGTCAACTTACTTCAAGTCAAAGTTAATCCTTTGATGATTCAGCTGCAATTTCTTCTTCAATGTTTAGTCTTCACTCCTCCAAGACAGATCTGAACTTTTCAGCCTCCTTGATTGTCATGACCGACCTTTTGCAGTGGACTATTCTTCTCTCACGTGCGACAGATTTAGGGTAAGTTATATCCTTTATTTCTTCGCTTAAATAGAGAGGATCTCTATGTTAACTTGGCATGAAGTATGGATAAGTTCCTTGCCTTAACTTGGACTCTTGAAGTTCTGCAATTTGGCTTCAGCGCAATATGTGTATGCCCTAATCCTTCCTCGCACGTGTGACAAACTTTACCCAAAATAGGCTTGCAATTTCTTTGATTTTCTCTTCGATCTGTTGGAAATACTTAGGGGGGGTGAATCAGTATTTCTTTTACAATTGTTATTTTTATGCCAGTTAAGATCACTTACGAACATAACACAAAATGAACCATAACAAAATAAACAATTTTATTAATAGGTTTTATGAGGACTCCAATCCTCTTTACAATAAATCAAGTACAATAATGTTTAGGGCTACAACCCTAGATGAAGACACCAATCTTCAATCAACCAGGCTTCGACCTGTATGGTGCCAAGCTCCAACTTTGTCTTTATGAGGCTCCAACTCTATTCTCCACAAGCCTCCACCTTGTTTTTATGTTGCTCCAACCTCTAGGGCTCCAACCCTCTCCACTGGCACAGGCTCCAACCTGATCTTCTTGAGGACACCTATCTTCTAGGGCACCAACCGTATCAATCTGCTTCAGCCCTTCAATGTAGGTTGAATGGTTCTTCAAGGCTTCCCAAAAACTTCTGCAATAAACCTTGACAATATCTTCAAATTAGCTTTCAAATAAATGACAACTTTATGATTCTCAGAAGATGTCTCCACAGCTCTTTATGTCACCCAAACAATTTTCTTTAACGTCACTTCATGAGGGCCTTCAACAATGCATTATGATCTCCAAGGGTGCCTTCAAGGTCAGTTTAAGTCTTCAAAAATTCTTTCCCAAGATGTCTTCACAATATCTTCAACAAGCTTCTTGATGCTGGCTTCAAAGCTAAGTTGCACGAAACGGGGAAACGCGGAAGCGAAACGAAACAGGGAAGCGAAACGAAACACGACCTCCCCAAATTTTGGAAACGGGGAAACGCGAATATATATATAT
>APFE031027212.1:0-38017 GCA_000404065.3 Pinus taeda | reverse complement strand
CCCCTTTCAGAATTCTCTCCCCCTTTGACATCAATGGCAAATCGGGTGCTTTTCATGACAAACCTTTCTAGCAAGTACTTCCCCTGTCATTGTGTTGCTTTCTCTGGACATACTGCTCATGTTGCTCCCCCTATCATCATGCTTCTCTTTCTATCATTAGGCTGCTCCGCCTGACAATATGTTGTTTTTTTATTTATTTTGTCATCATCTTAGCAATGTCATAAGCTCCCCCTAATAGTATGCATGATCTTTTTTTTTTTTTTAAATTGATCAACGATAGGAATTAATGCCTTGAGTGTTCAAGCCATATTCAATATGCTCTTCTTCTGGTACGGCCTCCTTCGTTCTCCAAACCTTTGTGACCCTTTTCCCTTGCTTGGTTGATGATTCTTCAAATTTAGGAACCCACTTTAAGTTACAATCATGAGCCATATGCCCAATATTATGCCATTTGAAGCACTCAGTTTTGTACAAGAATGATGAAGTATAATTTCTGTAGGTGTGCACATTGGAGTATCTCCCTGCAATCTTACTTCTAAAAAACTGATTGGATTCCTTATAGATGCCCTTGTTATATGCCTTGCAATCCTTTGCCATATGCCCAAAATTTGTACAAGAGTAACAATGACCAAAAAATATAGTATGATACCTGGAAATTGAGGATTGCCATTGTGCATCTTTGAAACTGTTATGCCTTGAAGTTCCTTGATAATATTTACTGCTACCTCCAAGTTTCCAACATCAACATTTCTTCTTGGAGCATAGGTCTTTCCAATGTCATTTTGACTCTTTCCCTTGCTTCTCCTAGAGTTGGGGGTATTAGCATAACTTTGACCAAGACCAAATTTTTCAAGAGGAGACCTTTGATGACTTAGGATATCATCCAAGGTGTGAGAACTCTTTAGATTCTTGTTGAGTTGATCAACTTCTTTCCTTAGAGAAACAATCTCTTCTTTCATGTTTTCACATACTTCATCTTTCTTTGCTAGCTGGTTCTTCATTTCTTCCCTCAACCTTATTGCTTCACATGTTTGGTCCTTAAGATACATGACATCTGATTTCAATTTGAATATCTCTTCATCTTTTTCTTCTAGTTGACATGTCATGACATTTCTTTCCTTTTCTGCTTCATCACTTTGTCCTTCTAGGAGGACTAAACCTTCCATTACATTTGGAACTCCTTGTGCTTGTTTCTTTGCTTCTTCTAGTTGAACTTTATGGGAGGAGACTTCTTTCTTATATTAACCAATTTTTGCTTCAAATTTACTCAAGCGCTCAAGTCTTTATCGAAGATGATTTGACAAATTATCTTCCCTTTTTTTGCTTCTTCTAGTTGACTTGTCATGGCAATGATTTCTTTATTAAGCCTTGCGAGATCCTTATCTTTTTCATGTACTTCATGCTTTAAAAGAATAAATTCCTTCTTCATTTTGTCAAGGTCATGATCAACATCTTGTACCTGCTTGTTGAATTCCTCATTTTCCTTATTCAATTTGCTTATTTCTTCTAGAGCAACTTCAAGTTTTGCATTGAGATCTTCTTTGAGGTCTTCCTCATTTTCTTCATCTTCTAGGTCTTCCTTGTTGTCTTTATCTACCCCTTTGACTCTTGATTAACTTCGTGTTCTTGCCCACCATCTTCTATATTTGAGGTCACAAGCAAAAGTCCTTTTGAATGAAGATCTTGAAGATTTTCCCAAAGATTTTTTGCTGAAGAGTATTTCTTCATCTCGACTTTAATAGGATCTGGTAAACTGCTCAAGATTGCCTTATTTGCTCTTGCATTATATTCATTGGAATCCTCTTCCATTGTGCTTTTGGTAACCATTGATTCCCAGATTTTAGGGCCTAGAGCCATCAACAAGAATTTCATTCTTTGTCTCCATGACTCATAGTTTGTCCCATCAAACAACAGGGACTTCCTAACTTGGTTTGCTTATGTTTTCATGGTTGAAGAAGAGACATCTTTAGAAGGATTGAAGACTTTCTTCCTTGGCTTTGCCATTTGTGTTCTAAGGAACTACCTTCTAGCTATTAGCCTGAGACTGAAGGTACTGGCTTTGATTCCAATTGTTGTAATGACGATTGCTGTTATAGGAAAACTGCAGGTGTTAGTAAACGGACACATCACCAAAGTTAACAAATCCATGAGAGGCAGTTAAGCACATGTTGTGAAACACAAGGGGAGCATTGGTTTATCCAATGCCCAACAAGTACAAGGGAAACCATAATAAGGGAAGCTCATACTTGGGTGTATGAATGTACAAGGGAGCAATCGTGGTACATGAGTTACCCCGACCTTTGTTTTTCCACCCTTCTTCATATGCCTTTTGCCTGTTATTGATTTTTCTTTTATACCTACTTGGGGCTTGAGGAGATGATCGCATGATGTGTAAAATATAGTAGTGGATACCCCCTTTAAGGTGGTGGGGCAGTTCGTCGCCCACAAGGGGTTGGGACAATCATGTGTTCCATAATAATGAAAGGGGTCAATATTAGGGACCCTACGAACCAGGGTGATGGCCATAATGATAGGGGTAGAGCTCATGTTTGGATTTTTCCCATGTGCTAAATGTGTATGTTCTTGCCACCTTTTGCATTTTTTGGTACATTTCCTGTTGAGAGTGGCTAAATTATGCTTTTTCTTATTCTTTTAGCTGCATCAACCTTTGGGGCATCGTTCCATGCCCAACCCAAAGTGTGGACAAGGGGCAGAGGAGGCTAACTCCTTGTCAACCCAACGGACAAATGTGGACCCGAATGGGAAATATGGTGAATGGGGTTATAATGAGCGGAGGGGAGTGATGTATATGGTGTCAGGAAGCGGGACCACACAACCAAAATCAAGGTTTCCAATGTAGTGCCACCCCTAAAGCTACTAGCTAATAAAGGAGATCCCATGGGACTAGGATACAAGGCTAACCATCAAATTGGATAGAAGATACAAGAGTACAAACCAAACCCACTCTTTCTGCCAAATCCCCCCACTA
Organism: Pinus taeda; assembly: GCA_000404065.3. NCBI lineage: Eukaryota > Viridiplantae > Streptophyta > Pinopsida > Pinales > Pinaceae > Pinus > Pinus taeda. Next base: position 35,028 of record APFE031027212.1, on the reverse strand, counting down.
ATCCATGCCCAAAAGTGTCCATGCTAAGTAAACAAAAATACCCAACTACACAATGTAACGAGTGGGTAAGGGAGCATATAGCTAGCTCAAGTGGCGGAGATAGTGGCACATCGAGCTATCTGGTAGCTGCAAGGGGTTGCTGGCTACTGACTTAGGACCATATAGGAGAAAAAATTTCTCCTATGGATACAACCCACGATGGTGGGTAACAGGCCCCATTTCAGTTTCTGAGCCCATGATGAAACCACTTGCCAATCCTGTACAAGATCCAATGCGTCTCCTTACCTTCAGATACAATAATTCATTAGTGCAATTGAGTGAATAAGCTTGTTAATCAAGGGTAGAAATGGAGACTTCATAGTAGATTTTCCTTCCAGATTTGGGGCTTTGAGCATGTAATGGTGTTACCACTCTAGGTAGGAGTTTTTAATAAACAACCCTATTAGGTTTTCCCAGCCCCTAAAGGGAAGGACATGTCTAAGGTACATCCTTCAAGTGGTAGGTGTCATGTGAATAATGTTGAGGTGGATTGGGGCACGAGGTTTCAAGGCCAAATGACATGGGCTCAAGGGTGGTAATAATGAGTGATGCCCACATATTTGGGTGTATGAATATAAGAGGGAGCAATTACGGTACATGAGTTATCCCAACCTTTGTTTTTCCACCCTTCTTCATTTTCCTTTTTCCTTTTATTGATTTTTCTTTTATTCTACTACTCGAGGCTCCAAGGGATGAGAGCATGATGTGTATGATATAACAATGATTACACCCTTTAGGTTGGGTGGTTCATAGCCCACCAGGGGTTGGAACATATATGGATTCCTTAATGATACAGGGGGCACTCATAGGGACCCTAGGAACCAGGGTGATGGCCATAATGATATGGGGTAGAGCTTATGTTTTTCTTTTGCCTACATGCTAAATTTTACTGTCTCGACCATCCTTTGCATTTTGTGGTACATTTCCTTTTGTGTGTGGCCATATCATGCTTTTATCTCTTCATTTTTTCGCTGCATCAACCTCTAGGGCATTGTTCCAGGCCCGACCCAAACATATGGACAAAGGGGGAGGGAGTACCAGAGCGTTGTGGACCCAGTGGTCATGTTGACCCAGAGGGGGAGGATGATGAAATAGGAAGGGGAGGGGAGTGAAAACTGTGGAATGGGAAGACAGGACTTCACTACCAAAATAAGGTTTTCCCAAGTATTGTCCACCCTAAAGCTATAAGCCTGTAGGGGAGATCCCACAAGACTAGGGTTGAGGATTAACCCCTTAGTTAAGGTAATAGAACAATACTACAATCAAAACCCTTCCTCCTTCCAAGTTACCCATAATTCATACCCATTTGTGCCCAAGAAAAACTAGCATAGACACTCAATTGCATAATGAAAGGCCATACCTTTAGGATTAGATGGTCCACGTTCAAACATACGATCTCGATAGATGGGTGAGGGGCACATGACTGGCTCAAGTAGTAGAGACATCTGACACAACATCGACTACACTAGCGACTATTAGGGGCTGCTGGCTGCCGATTGAAGACAAATGTAGGAGAAAATTTCTCATATGGGGTCACCCACTGGTGGTGGGTAACAATACCATATGCTCTTGCCTACTGAGCTTGCCATGTGGGCTATCAATGAGAAATCTTTCTCGAACCGAGAAGAAAACCCATCTACCACAGCTGATTTATCCACATGATCCTTTCTTGACCCCTTCTTCCTATTGGGACACTTAGTGGCACAATGCCCGAACTTGTGGCAATGGAAGCACTTGATCTTGCTAAGATCTTTCTTCTTCTCGCCCTTCTGACTTGACTCGGTCTTCCTTTCCCTTTTTGCCCTTGGCTTTTCTGCCTTTTCTTGCTAGGGAAAAGTTCTCCTCATCTTCGGTCTTTGTTGATCTTTCAGCTCGTCCCTCTTTGGATTTCTTCTTGGACATAGTCACTCCATAGCCTCTCCCATCTTGGTAGATTTTCTGTACCACTGACTGCATCCTGGAAATTCTCCCAAGACTTATCAAGTCCTAGAAACGCGAGACTCGCAAGGTCACTGTTTGCTACAGTCACACCCACTCCACCTAACTCATCTCGCACCTTAGTGAACTTCGAAAGATATGTGATGATGGGCTCTCCTCTTAGCTGCTCCTCGAGTGCAAGCTTCTTGACATCACTAGAACCTTGATATTGATCTAAGATTGCTTTAAACATCTCATATGTTGTCTTCTTCTCATGGAGACGATGAATAATATGATCTTTGATCCCCTCTAGAATGATCATCCTCGCTTTAGTGTCATTCTTATTATAACGGATCAAATGCTGGGCATCTTGATGTGGAGCTATTGCCTGCTTCACAGACTCGAGCACTCCATTATCTTCCAACATTATTAAGACCTGCTCCTTCCATGAGTAGAAGTTAGAGGCTCCCTCTAAACAATGATCTGCCCTTAGTCCTTGGAACGCCACACTGCTTATCCAAAGAACTGCTTTTCAAAACTCTAGCACTAGCCTTCTTGACTGATCTGCGCTCTATGCTAACTGATCAACTTGGTGCTGGTATTTATGCCGATCTCTGCTGTAATACATGTTAAATTTCCATGAAACTTTGCAATTATTTAGATGAATAACTTAAAACAAGGCAATTGAAAATTGCAACCAAATTTACTTTCACCAAGATACAAAGTTTCTTAACAATTTATAAGCAACAAAATAAAACACCAGAGCTAAAAACACATCACACAAATTGACACGCTTGTCTACCTAGGAAACCCAAATGGGAAACTTGCTTTCTTTGTTGTGATATTTTGTTGATTGAGCTTGAGCAATTGGATCTATTATAAAGCAAGCTGTCTCTCTTACATCACTCTTTTTATTCAAAAGAAAAAAAAAATATTTTTCATTGATAATAACAAAAGACGGTTACATATCCATAGTTTTGTTAAGCAACATTGCCCCCAATTGCCTCAAAATACTAAGAACAATGATTGAAAGCATACATGAAGGGACATTGAAAATAGATCAAAACTGAACCAAAATGGCAATATGGCCAACAAGACAACCATATGAAAAACTCTAACCTTAAATCCCTGCAGCATACAAAGAAATCCCAGAGATGTAACCTGTAGATAAATTCTTCAGAAAGAAAATACTGAAGGGAAGGGACAAAACAAGCCGGCATCAAAATAGAAAAGTCCTGGAGCTACTGATAGAGTCTTTGGCCAAAATGTCAAAACCCATTTGCCCTGCCCAGAGAGTGGCTCCACGCTTAGAAAGATTGTTCGCTATTTGATTCTGCTCCCTGAAAATATGGCAGAAGGAGATGGAAGAAAAATAAGGCATCTCTAAGAACACTCTTGTTCTTGTGCTAAACTCGCCTTGACTCGCTTTGCAAACCTTGATCCTTGATCCTTGATCTTTGTGCACTAGCAACCCATATTTCCTTGTGCACTAGGTCCCTATTTCCTAGTGCACAAGGGCCCCTATTCTCTTGCACATAATTTCTCCTATTCTATTACACATGATTGTTGTTCAATTCTATGAATACACACAACAAAGATGGTCTCACAAACTTGTAATGAATTGTGCCTTCATCCTTCTCTTTATAGGTAAACTTCGATGCATGCAAAGATGCATAGCTTAATTTAGAGAAAGAGTTCTGATTGCGAGTTAACTGAGAGTGTTACTCGCTCTTTTTCCAATCAACACTTGGAGTCTTAACTCGTTCTTCCTTCAATCGAGATTGAAGACTAACTTGCTCTAATTAAACTTGTAATTGCCACCTTGTTTTGTAGTCAAATTGATGAATACTCCACTTAACTGAAGCACCAACTCTACATCTACAATCTTGATGATCATTCTAGTAAAATAGAAATAAACTCATAGAAACTGAATTCTAATTCATAAGCTCACACTCATGCTAAGAGAAAGACAAACTCGTGGTCTTTTTGGCTAAGGCACAAGCCATAAGACCTTCCATGCTACATTTTCAACATTGATGATATCCAAAGCTTAGGTCGAACTTGGTTATCCAACAAATTATTGATCTTAGGAAAGGGATAATGATTCTTGAGGATGATTTGTTATGTTCTAACAATTCTTACCACTCCTTCTTCATCTCATCTAACTCTAATGTGGATTGTCTATATAGTCCTATCTTTGGTAGAGGAAAATCTAATAGAAACTATATCTTGTGCTTTGCTTCCCCCTTGGGTGGAATAACTGCTGTGCCGTGTAACACTTCTATGTGGACATGCAAAAGCCCTTCTAGCTCACACTTCTATTCATTAATACATCATTTCAAGGATTCATTTGCACCCATTAAGTCGATGTCATTTTGGTTCTGTCTCAATTAGAGAAGTACATACTTCTTGCTTGAGCCAATCAATCCCTTAGCTTAATGGGCACTCACTAGAGAGATCTTAGACTTTCCCTTATGTGCATTTATGTTAAAAATATTTTCCATCCTGGACTAAGTGGTATTGGTTTTCCATCTCATGAAGATGAAGACCCTCATAAACATGTAGGAACTACCAAAAAATACATTGTAGGCATCAAGAGGCACTACATTGACTTCGACTTCATTAATAAAATGTTCACAAGTAACAAATTGAAGATTACAATACTTGGTAACATTTTACAATACATCCTTATTCACCATCCCAAATGGAATGGATGAGAGTGATCATGCATCTCTAAGCCAAGCTTGCTTACTATGTCTTCTACAATGTGGTGCGCTTGTGAATCAGTGTTAAACATAGTATTTACGTTATTCTTCATATGGAACGAATTCTTAATCTCTATATCTTATTTCTTAATCTCTATATCTTCTTTATGATGTAGGTTATAGGTTCACCTCCTTTTGCATTGTTTGTAGACAATTTTCTTATTTGTATTTAAGCTGCATTTGATTTCTTTTCGTGCTTCCACACCAGAAAATTCTTCATGGCATACTCCTACTTGTGGTTTTTGGGATTCATATCATAATGCAACTTCCAACATTATTCTTTAGTGTGACTGACCATCGATGTTGCAAGGTCCCAACGGTTGTCAGGTCCCTGTACACATATGCAAGTGACAATCTTCTTCTTTTCACCTTTTCGATTCTTCTTCCCCTTATCGGAAGCTCCATATTGGTTTTAATGCTTTGTTGCCTCTTTTTATTTTCGTATTCATTGCACATTATGCACAATGAAATTGTCTTTATTGTCGCAACCAATGATTCAACTTATTTTGTGTCTGCTTCACCATTGTAGTTGTTGATCAGTCAATCTTCACTTCCACTTTAAACAAGTTTCGAGAAGATAAGTCACTGTAGTTACCTTTATCGAGTTTTGATTCTTGCTTCTCTTCCCTCAACTCATGATCTTTCTGTTTCTCATAAGATTTAGGTTGCGTCAAAAAGGGGTGGATTCTTTTTATCAAGAGTGACCATGAATAAGGCCATAATCGTGAAAATGCAGTGACTTGAGATTCAAACTGGAGCTGATAATTGACATAAGAAATATATATTTTATTAATGAATTGAATGATGATGATACAATTGTGGGAGGCCCCTGGCTTAAATACTGCCTTGGGTGCCTCTTGGTATGGGCATGATCTGATCTTTGATCATGCCCTTTGCCTAATTTAACTAATAATTATAATACTTAATTAATTTTTTTACATAACATTGCATTCCTCTTGAAAAGATGCTTTGTGCTCAAAGCATACGTAAGAAGCTTTTTCTTCTAGTAAGTCCTTCTACTTGATCAAGTATTCTTTGATTACTCGTGATCACAACTTCTTTTCCCTGATGGAGATGATACCTTCTGGCTCTAGAATAACCCTTCCTTCGTCATCTAAAGTCATAAGTGTTGTTTGTGCTGATTGATGTTCACCAAGTGCCCTTTTAGGCAAGATACATGGAAAAGGTTGTTAACACGCCTTTTATCGGGAAGGCTTAAATTGTATGCTACTTGGATGATCTTTTTGTTTATATGGTAGGGTCCATAAAACCTTGGTGCCAATTTGTTCTTTCCCCTTTGTTTTAAGGACAAGTGCTTGTAAGGCTGGAGTTTAACAAATTACCCAATCTCCAAATTCAAATTCTCTCTTGGTTCTATTTTGGTTAGCTTGTTGCTTCATAGGATTCCTTGCATTATTTAGATTTTCTTTTAGAGTTTGGACGATGTTTTGGGTTTCTTCTAACTGGTTTAACAGTTGGAAGCTTCGTCTCAATGATAGCAAAGTCCTTCCATTTCGGAGGTTCGTAACCGTACAAAGGTTGAAATGGAATCATTTTGCGCTGACGTGTGGTAAGTGGAATTGTACCTCCATTCAACGAGATGTAATCATTGAATCCACTTATTTTGTTTGTTTGTGGCATAACGACACAAGTAGGCTTCTAAACATTTATTGACAACCTTTGTTTGGCCATCCATTTGAGGATGGTAAGTTGAATTCATGTTGAGGTAGGTTCCTATATGTTTGAAAAATTTCTTCCAAAAATTACTCTTAAATTTGGCATCTCTATTGCTCATAATGACCTTGGGAAATCCATGTAATTTGTAAACATTTTTGCAAAATATCTCAACGATTTGTTTTGCTGACTCTGATTTCCTCATTGCAATAAAGTGAGCATACTTGGTGTGTATGTCGACTACTATAAGAATTTTGTCCTTACCATCAGACGCAAGTAAACCTTCAATAAAGTCCATTGATATTTCCTCCCATTTATGATTTAGGATGCTTAAGGGATGAAGTAGTCTGGGTTTCATAATATTTTCATTTTTATTCCTCTAGCATTTATCACATTCTGCTACATATTTTTGAATATCATTACTCATTCCCTTCCAAAAGAACGCTGGCGTGTGTTATAGTAGGTTTTAAAGAATCCTACATGTTCGACTGACAGTGAATCATGCGACTCTTTGAGAATCTTGGTTTTAAATTTGGAATTCGCATTCAGATAAATTCTTCTTTTGTACCTTAAATTATCGTTCTTCCATTCAAATTTTGAATTTTGAGGAAGATTATTGATTATAGCACTTGTTTATGGATCTTTTGCATATTCACTTCGAATCTCATTAAGCCATTCGGGAACAACCATTGAAACTGCGAGTAATGATGGTTCTTCGTCTTTCCTCGACAAAGCATCAACTACTACGTTATCTTTCCCTTTCTTGTGTAATATATCCATGTCAAAGGTAGTGATTTTTTCTATCCATTTTTGTTGTTTTGTAGATAGAGTTTTCTGTTGGAGGAGATGCTGAAGACTGTTATGATCTGTTTGTATTAGGAACTTACTTCCCAAGCGATATTGTCTCCATTTGGCTAATGTGTGCATAATAGCAAGCATTTCCTTGTTGTATGTAGACTTGAGGCGTTCTTTCTTATTGAGCTTCCTGCTTTCAAACGCGATTGGGTGACCGTCTTGCATTAGTACTGCTCTTATGCCAAAACTTGAAGCATCACATTCAATTACAAATGGTTTTGAAAGTCTGGAGTTGCCAATACAGGGGCATTAGACATAACTTCCTTCAAGTCTTCAAAACACTTCTCTGCTTCATCATTCCATCGAAATGAGTTCTTCTTTGGAAGGTTCGATAGGGGTGTGGTTATATGGGCATAGTTTTTAATAAATCTTCAATAATACCCGGTCAACCCCAAGAATCCTCTTAGCTTAGAGATATTAGCTGGTTTGGGCCATTCCCTTATAGCCTTGATCTTATTAGGATCTACTTTTACTCCTTCCTTGGATATTATATGTCTGAGATATTCTACTTCCTTCCCAAAAGTGAATTTGGCCTTCTTGGCATAGAACTAATGCTCTTCCAATACAGTAAGAACTTTCTCCAAATGTTGTAGGTGCTCCTTCCAAGTTTTATTGTAAATTAAAATGTCATCAATGAACACTAACACAAACTTCCTTAGATCTGGACGAAATAACTCGTCCATAGTGGCTTGGAATGTTGCTGGTGTATTGGTTAACCCAAAGGGCATTGCTTTACATTCGTAATGCCCTTCATGTGTTCAGAGCACAATTTTTGCTGTCTTCCAACGTTATTATGATTTTGTAATACCCCGACCTTACGTCCAATTTTGAGAAGTATTTATCGCCATGTAGTTCATCCAAGATTTCATTGTTAAAAGGAATTGGAAACTTGTTTTTAATTGTTATTTTATTTAGTCCTCGATAATTGATGCATAATCTAAATGATCCATCTTTCTTTTGGACTAATACCACTGGAGAAGCATACAGACTTTTACTTTTTGTGATGATGCCACACTTTAAAAGATCTTGGACTAGTCTCTCAATTTTAGGTTTTTGATGATGTGGATATCGATACAGTTTGATGTTGATGGGATTTGATCCTACTTTGACTTCTATTGTATGCTCGATTTCTCTTTGAGGAGGCATCTTCATTGGAAGGTCTTGGAATACTTTTTCGTGCTTTTGAATTAGTTCTTGGACTTCTGGTGCTCCTTTGTTGACCAAACTCAAAGTCAACATTTCTAATTGATGACATTGTACTACATAAGTTGGTGCTCCCTTCCAAATCATTTTCATCATCGGGATGATTATACAATTTGGCTCTCAGGTGGTTGGAACCCATATAACTTGTATTTCTACCCTTCCCATTTAAATTTTATAAATTGCTTTTGATGATTGGAAGAGTAAGTGCCTAGCATTTGTAGCCATTGTATACCTAAGACCACATCCACTCCTAATGGTACAGTCTAGAACAAAGATTCTAGATTAAAGTCTTGAATCTGTGATTTGACTTTATGGCATTTCCCTACCTTTTCAATTTTTTTACTATCAGCTACCATGACCTTCATGTTGGGCATGGGGAATGTGAAAATGTTGAGTCTCTTCGCCATGGTTGAGTCCAAAAAATTGTGGGTGCTACCGGTATCAATCAAAACCATTACATTGTTCTTCTTGATATGTACTTTTAATTTTGATGTCTAGGACTGTGATATACCTGTCGTAGCCAATAATGATACTTGCGGGATGCTCTTGTCATCTAGTTCTAAAGAGAATTATGGGGAATCTTCGATTTCTTCTACGTCTGATTCATCACTATCTAAATCATTAGTTGCTTCACATTTATACAGGTTCTTTGTCTCTTTCGCTTTAGCACACCTATGTTTAGGGTCCCATTTTTCGCCACAACGTTTGCACTTGCCCTCTTTCATTCTTTGCATTTCCAAGTTAGTTTTTTCTCTTTCACGAAGATGTGGTGGAACGTATTTTGTGTTATCCGTGTTTGTGGCTTGGGAAAATCTTCGTCTCGAATATACTCTTTCAACCTTCAGCCGCTGCATTTTTTCGTCTTTCTTTTCAGCATCTTTTGCCTTATGTCTGGCTAACTCTATAAAAGTGATGTCATGAAGCTCAAGCTCAGCCTGGAGAGGTGGTTTAAGTCCCATGGTGTACGACTGAATGAGACGAGTTTATGATAATCTAGGTACTCGTGTAGCTAAAGTTTCCCATTCTTGAGTGTATTCGTCCACATCTCCTTTTTGTTGCAATCTAGTAAGTGCTGAGAAGAACTCTTCTTCCTTGACACATTGGAACCTTTTAAAGAACGGATTTTTGAATTTCTTCCAACAGATAGCAAGTGTCGTCTTTTTCCATCACATATACCAATTATATGCTTCGCCTTCCATTTGCATGGAAGCACACCTAATCTTTTCGTCATCATTGTCAATACCGTAAATCTTGAAATATTCTTATGCTTTATTGAACCAAGCAACACTGCATTTTTCGTTACCGTCAAATTTGGATAGCTCAAGTTTTGCTCTTCGTTGATATGTAGTTATCGACAAAGCGAAGAAGGGGTATTGATTTGAAAACGACATATTGGTGTATGGATTCCAAAGCTGCTTATTTTGAAAATTCGTGTTGCTATTTTCTTGATTAGGCATGGAAGATGTCTTTGGAGATTCAGGTTTCTCAGGTGAGTATGACAAATCTGGAGAATTGAGATATTGAGTAGCTTCATTATTCTGGGGTATTTGATTGGGTGTAATCTTCATCCTGTTACAAATACAGATCAACATCACCATTGCTTGATCCACCTTAACTGAAAGGTTTGCCTGATCCTTTTAAAATTCATTCTTGTTCTGCTCGAGCTGGCTCTCTATTCTCTTTGTTGTGTCCTGGAGTGCTTCGATTTTTTCGCCATGTCCGGTCACCTTAGCGTCGAGATCTATCAATTTTTTATTGAAATCAACCATTGACATCGATGAAGACAACGAGCAGGTCTGAGGTGGAGTATATTTCTCCAGCTTAACTGTTTTTCTTAACTTGATCCTATTTTTTTAAATAATAAAACTATATAATAATATAATAATAGTTATATTGTTGGACACAGATTGTCATTGATGTCAATATGGCAATATTCAAGGAATGAAATAGAGTGAGCAGAACAGAGGCACCAGAGGAGCAGATGGAGACGAGAGGAGCAGACAGAGCCAAAGAAGAGGAGCACACGGAGCCAAGAGGAGCCAAGAGGAGCAAACCAAGCCAGAGGAGCCACGCAAGAGGAGCAAATGGAGGAGCCATATATATATAACAAAAGAAGAGGAGCTATTAGAGGCAGAAAGACGTGTATATAGGCTGTATACACCATCGGTAGCAAAAACCATACATATGTGCATTCCACACTATTGGCAGAGAAGTTTATATATATATATATATTATATATATATATATATATATATATATATATATATATATATATATATATATATATATATATATATGTATATCGGCGACATCGCTAATCGGCGGTTCAGCTATGTGCCACCACTGAAACCTCCGATTGCGATCATGTACGTGGACCCGATTCGGCAGTGAGTCATGATTGAATGTAATATCGCATTCGCTATGTCGCTAGTCTCAAAGGGCTGCCACCCCCGAAACCTCCGATTGCGATACACAGTTGCGGGCCCGATGGTCCTATTGTATCGCCCCCTTATGATTTATCACGTTCGTCATATCGAGAGCTATGTATCGTAGTGTTTAAGCCTTGTCATGTTGAAACTGCGATAGCGACATGCATGCGGACCCGACTACACGATTGCAACATGGTTCAATGCTTATCGCATCCGTCACAATCGCATATGTTATAAAGCCTTCCCACACCCAAGCGCCGATTGGATGAATGCTGCAGACCCGATATAGTTTAGATGCGGGTTTAATATTAATATTGAAGTCCGCCCCTTAGTCTTTTGACTGTTTTGCTCATATTTTCCTGTGTAGCTGTGTTTCTGCTTGCGGGTCGTTTTTTAAGCCGAAAGGCTTACGATGGCTGTTTCCGATGATTTTTTAGAAGGCTAAACGTCAGGTAAACAGGCTGATTCATGGCATACTAATTGCGATTGGACGTGGCTGTCCGTTAAACAAAGATATCTCTAGAGGAAGCTATATCGACAAACAAGCCAACAGTGAGGAAGCTCAAGCAGGCGAGGAGGAAGCCAAAGAGCCAGTGAGAAGGAGGAAACAAATGGACAGAGGCATGGAATGTAAAAAAATACTAAAAACGAAGAACTTGGGGTGTTGTTGTTATGATGAAAAAAAACCTGAGTGTGAGATAGTGAAAGCAGCAGAGGTAGCGGAGGCTGTAGAGGCAGCAGTAGCAGCAGAGGTAGGAGAGTAGGAGTGAGAGAACCTTAGCTGAATAGAGTGCAGCAGCATACCAGTGTATACCAAAGTTGGGTTGGAGCCCAAGAGGTTGGAGCCTTAGAATTGAACAGGACTAAAGTCATTAGGGGTAGGTGCTCCTAAGTACAGAACCATTGCTAAACAGAGTTGGTGCTCTGGAGGTTTGAGCCTCACTGAAGTCCAAGTTGGAGCTTGGCAACTATTCACAGTCAGATATATATGTATATTGTATTTATTTCATTGCACTGCCTTGAGTTTTAATAAAAGCATTAATTCGAGTTGTTGATTTTTTGTGTTTTGTGTATACATATACATATCTATATAAGGTTTTTGGCAATCACTAGAACAATTAAAAACATTGTAAGAAACACTGATTCACCCCCCCCTCTCAGTATTTCCAACAATTGGTATCAGAGCAGTTCTTCATACTAGCCTAACAGCTTGAAGAAGGATCCGCAGCGATGATGAGAAATCATGAAGCATCAGGAAGACCTCCTTTGTTCGATGGCACTAACTTTGGTTTCTGGAAGAAAAGAATGACCTACTACTTAATGTCCCTTGGACCTGAAGTCTGGCATTTTGTTCAAAATGAATACAAAATGACTACCACTCTTCCAACAGACCAAGACGAGAGGAAAGCCTACATCGCAAATGCAAAGGCCATGAACTCCATCACTAGTGGAATCACTAATTCCGAGTTTAGAAAAATCATGCCCTGTACATCTGCCAAAGAAATGTGGGAGAAGCTAGTTAGCTTGTACGATGGAGACTCAAAAGTAAAAAAGGCAAAGGTTCAAACTCACAGAAGACAATTTGAAAGTTTGAGGATGGAAGATGAAGAAGATATTGCAGCATACCTCGTCTGAGTAGCTGAAGTGGTAAATTCCCTAAAAGGATTGGACGAAAAAGTTGAAGAAAGTACCATTGTTCAAAAGGTATTAAGGTCTCTTCCAGGCAGATTTGACTCCAAGATAAGCGCTATAGAAGAAGCAAAGGATCTAGATACTCTCAAAATGGATGAACTTCATGGAATTCTCACTGCCTATGAAATGAGGAAAGGTGGCCCAAGCGCCAAAGATGCAGCATTCAAGGCCTCAAAGTCAAAGAAGGGGAAAGAAAGGAATGACTGTAGTGATGAGTTAGATGTGGAATCCGAATTGGCTCAATTTGTATGAAAGCTGAAGAGAGGATCTAAGCTTAAAGGCAAGTATCCCCTTATCTGTTTTAAATGTGGTAAAATAGGTCATTATGCAGCAAAATGTCCTCATAAAATGACAGTGATGATGAAGGAAATTCTAAAAGAATGGCACACAAAAAGAAAGGGTTCAATAAGAAAAACTTCTTCTCCAAGCAAGATGAGTCTGATGAGGATGAGTTTATGGTTATCCAAAAGAAATCAGATGAGGAAAGTGATCATGATGAAAGCCAAGAAGCATTATTCATGGCACTCGCAGATGATGATGACTCAGGGCTGGAAGGAAATGTAGATGAACTGTTAATAAGCGCCATTGAAGAAAATGAGAAACTACAGAACAAGATTATTTCTCTCAAAGTGGAGAACGAGGAAATAAGAAGGAGAGAAGATCTCTTGGAAGCAAAGCTTAAAGAAAAAGAAGAGACCTGTGAAGAACGTGAGGCCAAAATAGTGTCTCTGAGAAAGGAGTTGGAGCAAATTAAAAAGGGCTGTAAAAGCTCTCAAATACTTGAGACTATTATGAAAAATCAAAAACCTCAACATGACAAGTCTAGAATAGGTTTCAAAGGAGAATCCTCAAGCACTAAGAATAGTACGAAAAGCTATGCCGATGCACTTTCCAGCAATCCAAAAGATGAAAAAGTATGTTATCAAAAGTGCTTCCCAGATCCCAAGAATGAAGAGAGAATTACTCCAAAGAAGAATGTGGAGTCGAATCATGGACACTACAGCAAATACAAACCTGTACTCCACCAAGGGTCTATCGCAAATCCAAAGAACGAGGGAGGAGTAATTCCCAGGAAGGAAATCGACTCAAACAGTGGTTGCTTGAACAAGTACAAAACCATCTTTCTTGGACACTGCTTTCACTGTAAAAACTTCGGTCATCAAGCCAGACATTGTATGGCTCGCAGAAGTGAAAGGACAAAACTAAAGGACCGAACAGTCAACTCATATGCCCCCAAAAGGCAGGGACAAATCAAAACCTTCAATTCATTTGATCCCTTGACCAAATTTGATCTGATTTTCTCTTTCTGCTACAGTAATGGACACTATGAACAAGATTGCCCTCTCAAAGGAAGAAAGATGAGTAGCAAGAACTCCAGCATGGACAAATGCGGCCTGGCTCTATATGCTCAAAATAATGAAAACCAGTGGTTTGTAGATAGTGGGTGCTCCAGACACATGACAAGAGATAGAAGGAAGTTTGTCTCACTGAGCAAAAAGGAAGGGAATGTGTCCTTTGGAAGTGGATCAAGCAGAATTGCAGGTAAAGGAACAATTACTCTGATCAATGGAAAAGGAAAAGCTCAGGATGCTCTGCTGGTTGACAGACTCAAACACAACATCCTGAGTGTCAGTCAAATCTGTGATCAAGGACATAAGGTTGTTTTCAGCACCAAAGGCTGTGAAATAAGGAACTCTGCCTCAGGGAAACTTGTGGCAAAAGGGGTGAGAACATCAGACAACATTTACATTTTGAACAAGATTCAAGAAAATAAATGCTACTTGAGTCGGACAGATGAGAGTTGGCTGTGGCACAAGCGACTTGGACATACAAGCTTCGAAAATCTGATCAATATCAGCAAGATCAAAGCTGTACGAGACATCCCAAGGCTGTTCAAACCAAATCAAGCAGTGTGTGGTCCATGTCAACATAGAAAGTAGACCAGAACCTGCCACAAGACAAAGGAGCTCTATACATCGAAGCCCTTGGAGATCATCCATGTTGATGTGTGTGGGCCAACTAGAAATCAAGCACTCCAAGGAGAAAGATACTGTGTTATTTGTTGATGATTATACTAGAATGATGTGGATATATTTCATAAAGTATAAATCTAAAACTTTTGAGTGTTTTAAGAATCTAAAAGCCCTTGTAGAAAATGAAAAAGATTAAAAAATTAAGTGCCTTAGAACAGACAGAGGAGGAGAATTCACATCAAATGAGTTTAGTGAGTTCTGCAATATTCATGGAATTAAAAGGGAATTCTCGGCTGCCAGAACACCTCAGCAAAATGGGGTAGTTGAAAGACGAAACCGAACAGTCCAAGAATGGCAAGAACTATGCTATTAGCAGCAGACTCACAACCTAGATTCTGGAGAGAAGTAGTAGGGACAGCTTCCTATACATTGAATCGAACTCAATTAAGACCAAATTGTGATAAAACTCCTTATGAACTATGGAAAGGAAGACCTGCTTTGGTGAAGTACTTCAAGATCTTTGAAAGCAAGTGCTTCATTAAAATAAATGATGGCTCACCTGGAAATTTTGATTCTCGGGTTGATGAAGGGATATTTCTTGGATACTCTACACGGAGCAAGGCTTACAAGTGCTACAATTATTGACTGAAGAAAATAGTGGAAAGCATTGATGTAAAGGTTGATGAAGAATTTCCTGTAAAGGAAATTGAAGAACATGAAGATGAATTTCTCATTGAAGAAGAAGAACCTAAAGAAGAGATAGATGAGGAAGAAGAAGAAGGAAAAAGAGAACCACGTCATACCCCTTCAAAGATGAAGTATGTCGAAAGATATCATCCAGAAGAACAAATCATTGGAGATAAAGATGAAGCTGTGCAGACCCGAAGAAGGATAACAATCACACCCAAGAGAAAAGTCATTGCCCTCCTATCTATGATAGAACCAGAAACATTTGCAAAAGCTAGTAAGGACCCTCATTGGGTAAAAACCATGGAAGAAGAAATGTCCCAAATTGAGAAGAACAAAACATGGGAGTTGGTACCTCGTCCAAAGGACAAAAACATAATAGGAAGCAAATGGGTGTTCGAAAATAAAATGAATGAGGAAAGATAGGTTATCAGGAACAAGGCAAGACTTGTCTGCAAAGGCTATTCACAAATTGAAGGAATTGACTTTGAAGAGACATTTGCACCAGTGGCCCGTATGGAAGCTATTAGGTTGTTCTTAGCATTTGCTTGCTCAAAAGTATTCAAAATCTATCAAATGGACGTGAAATCATCATTTCTAAATGGGGAACTCAAAGAGGAAGTCTATATGGAGCAGCCAAAAGGTTTTGATCTAACAGCAGGAAAGGACCTAGTCTGTAAGTTGAAAAAGGCTTTATATGGATTGAAACAACCTCCTAGAGCTTGGTATGCAAGATTGGATCACTACCTACAACAACAAGGCTTCAAAAAGGGAGTAGCTGGAAGTAATCTATACATAAAGACAGATCAAGGTAAGTTACTAGCTGCTCTTGTTTATGTCGATGATCTGATTTTCTCTAGTAATAATGATGAAATGAGCCATGAATTTTCTCAAAACATGTTAAAAGAGTTTGAGATGTCAATGATAGGAGAGCTGTCCCACTTCATTCGACTTCAAATATCTCAAACCAGAGCAGGATTGTATATATCTCAAATCAAATATCTAAAAGACATGCTCAAAAAATATGGAATGGAGGAATGTGCACCCATGAGCACACCTATGACCACAAACTGCAAACTGAGCAAAGATGATGACTCCCCTCTAGTAGATGCAACTCATTAGAGGTCAATGATTGGAGCTCTTCTATACTTAACAACTACACGACCAGACATAATGCAAGCAGTAGGAATGGTGGGAAGATTTCAATCTGCTCCCAAACAATCCCATTTATTAGCTGTAAAAAGAATCCTCAGATATCTGAAGGGAACTTCTGATTTCGGTCTTTGGTACCCAAAGAACTCAACACTGACTGTAACTGCATACATCGATGCTGATTGGGTTGGAAGTATAGATGACTAGAAAAGTACTAGTGGAAATGCATTCTTTCTAGGAGACTGTTTGGTATCCTGGCTCAGCAAAAAACAGTCATCCATATCATTATCCACAGCAGAAGCCGAGTATATTGCTGCAGCAGACTGTTGTTCTCAGATACTGTGGATGAAGGAAGCTCTAAAAGATCTCGACATATGTACAGATCCACCAATTACCGTTTATTGTGACAACACAAGTGCTATCAGTCTTAGCAAAAATCCAGTGATGCACTCAAGAACCAAACACATACCAATCAAGTATCATTTCCTCCGTGAGCAAGTAGCTGAACAAAACATCGTCCTGGAATATATCAGTACAAAGGAGCAGATAGCTGATATTTTCACAAAACCTCTTCCTCGAGAAACATTCGAACATCTGCGTCAAAAGATGGGGGTTATTTCTTTATCATCACTCAAGTTCATTCATAAAGATGCAGTAGGACAGGGGGAGCAGTTTGACAGGGGGAGCAGTTTGACAGGGGGAGTCCGTATGCATTCCTTTGCCATTGATGTCAAAGGGGGAGAGCAGGAGAATATTGCCATCAATAACAAAGGGGGAGATTGTTGGACACAGATTGTCATTGATGTCAATATGGCAATATTCAAGGAAGGAAACAGAGCGAGCAGAATAGAGCCACCAGAGGAGCAGATGGAGACGAGAGGGGCAGACAGAGCCAAAGAAGAGGAGCACACGGAGCCAAGAGGAGCCAAGAGGAGTAGACCAAGCCAGAGGAGCCACGCAAGAGGAGCAAACGGAGGAGCCATATATATATAACAAAAGAAGAGGAGCTATTAGAGGCAGAAAGAGGTGTATATAGGCTGTAACACCATCGGCGGCAAAAACCATACATATGTGCATTCCACACTATCGGTGGAGATGTTTATATATAAATCGACAGAGAAGTTTATATATATATGTATATCGGCGACATCGCTAATTAGCGGTTTAGCTATGTGCCACCACTTAAACCTCCGATTGCGATCATGTACGCGGACCTGATTCGGTAGTGAGTTATGATTGAATGTAATATCGCATCCGCTATGTCGCCAGTCTCAAAGGGCTGCCACCCCCGAAACCTTCGATTGCGATATACAGTTGCGAACCCGATGGTCCTATTATATCGCCCTCTTATGATTTATTGCGTCCGTCATATCGGGAACTATGTATCATAGTGTTTAAACCTTGTCATGTTGAAACTGCGATAGCGATATGCATGCGGACCCGACTACACGATTGCAACATGGTTCAATGCTTATCGCATCCATCACAATCGCATATGTTATAAAGCCTTCCCACACCCAAGCGCCGATTGCGATGAATGCTGCGGACCTAATACAATTTAGATGCGGGTTTAATATTAATATTGAAGTCCGCCCCTTAGTCTTTTGACTGTTTTGCTCATATTTTCCTGTGTAGCTGTGTTTCTGCTTGCAGAGTGGTTTTTTAAGCCGAAAGGCTTACGATGGCTATTTCCGGTGGTTTTTTAGAAGGCTGAACGTCAGGTAAACGGGCTGATTCATGGCATACTAATTGCGATTGGACATGGCTGTCCGTTAAACAAAGCTGTCTCTAGAGGAAGCTACATCACAAACAAGCCAACAGTGAGGAAGCTGAAGCAGGTGAGGAGGAAGCCAAAGAGCCAGCGAGGAGGAAACAAATGGATAGAGGCATGGAATGTATAAAAACAGTAAAAACAGAGAACTTGGGGTGTTGTTGTTGTGATGAAAAAAAACCTGAGTGTGAGATAGTGAAAGCAGCAGAGGCAAAAACAGGCAGCATAAGCAGCGGAGGCTGTAGAAGTAGCAGTAGCAGCAGAGGCAGGAGAGTAGGGGTGAGAGAACCTCAGCTGAATAGAGTGCAGCAGCATACCAGTGTATACCAAAGTTGGGTTGGAGCCTCAGAACTGAACAGGACTAAAGTCATTAGGGGTAGGTGCTCATAAGTACAGAACCACTGCTAAACAGAGTTGGTGCTCTGAAGGTTGGAGCCTCACTGAAGTCCAAGTTGGAGCTTGGCAACTATTCACAGTCAGATATATATGTATATTGTATTTATTTCATTGCACTATCTTGAGTTTTAATAAAAGCATTAATTCCAGCTGTTGATTTTTTGTGTTCTGTGTATACATATACATATCTATATAAGGTTTTTGGCAATCACTAGAACAGTTAAAAACATTGTAAGAAATACTGATTCACCCCCCCCTCTCAGTATTTCCAACAATATATATAAAACTATATAACCTTAGCTATAGTTATATAACTATATAACCTTCGGATCAATTGAACGCAACTCGATTTGGAGAATGTGTCGGACAGTCGGACGGTGGTCAAGTCGATTTGGAGAATGGATTAGATGGTTGGACAGTGGTCAGGGGAGAGCGAAGGAAAGGGATGCAATTTGGAGAATATGCGGAATGGGTGGTTGGTGGTCGAAGGGACAGGGACACGACAATAGGGCGGTGGAAGAAAGCTAGTCACAACGGTTGGGAGAGATGCGGATGTCTGAATTGGAAGAGTTGCAGATGCGGAAGGGAGTGGTGTGGAACGATGATGGACCAATGTGGAACTGTGATGCGTGTGTAAGACGGAAACAACCGACGAGATGAGGGTGGTGACAGGGTTACAACAACATACAATATTGTACGCAGCAGACGTCTTGGTGTAGCGTTGTTGCCGGAAGACAGAACTCGTTCTGATACAAGATGGAGCAGATACGCTCAATAATTGACATAAGAAATATATATTTTATTAATAAATTGAATGATGATGATACAATCGTGGGAGGCCCCTGGCTTAAATATTGCTTCAGGTGCCTCTTGGTGAATGGAGATCATGCCCTTTGCCTAGTTTAACTAATAATTATAGACTTAATTAATTTTTTACATAACACAAACCTTGCAAATCTTAACTCCCGTTCCTTACCGTGGCCCTCTCCTTGAGTTCATTCTACATATCCGAGGCTTGAAACTGCTTCTTAACCCTTCTTATGCTGATCTGCTACAGGGTGTAACTCTCCCTTGGATTTTGACTTTTTGAGCTGGCTAAGCATATAATGCACTCTATTCACACAAAAGCCCAAACAAAACCGATTCTGATACCAATGTGATATGTAAATCATCTTGAATATTCTGTTTGTTAGCTCACCAAATCAGATCTTAAACTTACAGCCATGACAGTGAGCCTATGCTTGGGTGCGCAACTATTCTCTTCGCATTTTTAGCGATTTTGCAGAAAATTGAACAAGGAACTATTCAATTACAGCCTTTTCGGTTCTCAACTGCTGAGAAATAAAAACAGAACTACCACAGTGCACAGTGTAGCATCATAAACACTATTTACATTGGGAAATCCAATGTGGGAAGACCCAACCAGAAATGAAGGATTGTGCCTTTCTTCTTTTATATAAGGGAGATCACAATACAGATTACAGAGAGGTCCAAACTCGCTGCAAAGATACGAGACTGTTCCACCACCATCCTCTATAAATTGTTTCTCCCACTCTGCTCTGCTGGTTTAATCTCCACATTTACTGCTCATAATATGGAAGAATTATGGGAGAGAAAGTAAGCTGGACATGTTTTCCCCACTTGCTAGGTTTTCAATGACTGCAATTAGCATTAGGTTTAGGGTTTCAGAATTTTTTATGATGCTTATGGAAATCTCTATTGGACTCTAAGCATAATGAACCCTGCATAGATGAGTCATAGGGGTCTGACATGGCTTCCGCATTTGCCTGTGGGGGAATAATGATGGTGATTTTGCCAGGGCCATAACTGTGAGATGTGAGGTCCATATAATAGCTCCATTTTGGCTAGGGTGGGCCTTTGGTAAGCATTATCTGTAGCAGGACCAAAAACTGGTGTTTAGAGCCCGAAAAATGTGCCAGATCTTCAGCACTAAAAAATTGTCAAAATCTGGACCATTTTTTGATGTCCCAAATTATATTCTTCTCCATATCAGAGCATCAGTAAAGAAATATCGCATTTGTCAAGAGCCATTTTGGATCATCTGGGAATTCTTTGACCTTTGTTGTGTTCTTTCCATCTCTGTGAGAGAAATAAATCCATTCAAAAAAAGCTAATGACCTAAAGAAAAACCAAGCAAGCCAGTGATAACATTAGATTGGCTTCTCAGAATAAAGATACGATTAAATACAGTTTTGACTAATTTATCATTGCAGGAATTATTTGTTGGGATGTTGTTTTCTTCTTGTGTGCTTATTATTTTTCTTCTCAGGGTTTTAATGCAACAATGACTGCACAAGTTGATACACCTGGTAGAAGAGGTCATGATCAAATCAAAGAGATGAAGCTCCGTTTGCATCCTGATCTGGGTGAAACCCTTTCAGTTTTATGTAAGGATCCAAAAACTACTATAGTTGTGCTTAGCGGAAGTGAAAGAAATGTCTTAGATGAGGTATAAACTCAACCCTTACTCAGATAGTTATTGTGAAACATTTCCTAAGCTTCCTACTTACATGACACATTCATATAGAATTTTGGCGAACTCGACATGTGGTTAGCAGCAGAAAATGGTATGTTTCTGCGCCATACGAAAGGAGAATGGATGATCACAATGCCAGAATATCTCAATATGGACTGGATGGAGAGTGTAAAGGTATGTTCCTGTAGTTTTTGTTTAGAATTAGGTTGGTCGACCAGGTCACCAGCATGTGCTGTACCAATAACAATTTTTTTCTAAAGAAATTAATAGAAATTTGAAGTTTTGAAAATGAAAATCCTTCTCTAGAGATTCAAAGCTGTTTATGTCTGGGACTGGCACATCAAGTATAATTTTGGAGAAAACTAAATGATCCAAAGATAATGTATAGGCCAAGTTTCTCTCCACTTAACTGAGGCTGTACCATATGCAGCTTGTTTTTGATTATTTCAAAGAAAGGACACCTCGATCGTATGTTGAGGTTCGAGAAACTTCTTTAGTTTGGAACTATAAGTATGCAGGTAGTTATTCTATGATTTCCTGTGTTTTCTCACTTTTATACGAAACATTTGTCTGCTTTATAACTTGAAGAATGTTTTATTTCTTAAATAATCCCGAAGTGTTAGCTTTTGGTTTTGCAGATGTTGAATTTGGCCGAGTTCAAGCACGTCATATGTTACAGCATTTATGGACTGGTCCGATATCAAATGCTGCTGTTGATGTTGTTCAAGGTAGCCGGTCTGTTGAGGTCCGTTCAGTTGGTGTTTCTAAGGTAAAGTGCCAGTGG
Source organism: Pinus taeda (assembly GCA_000404065.3). Classification (NCBI taxonomy): domain Eukaryota; kingdom Viridiplantae; phylum Streptophyta; class Pinopsida; order Pinales; family Pinaceae; genus Pinus; species Pinus taeda. The sequence goes on along the minus strand of APFE031027212.1, from coordinate 13,194 downwards.
CTTGGACCTCCCTGATACATTCAATCAGGAGGAATTTTTTTCAGCTCTTTTGTCATATTCATTTTCATTTCTCCTGTTTATTCTTTTTCAATCTCGTTATTCAGTCTCCTGCAGAGATCTACTTCTTTATGTCACTTAATATTAGCAGATAAATAGACTTAGAGATTGCTGTGATTGCGGTGTCTATGGACAGTACTTAGGAGCAGATTATAGACCTTAACTAGCAGATTAGCAGTTGCCTTCCTATCACTCAAGGAGGGGTGCAGCATGTTGGCATTAGCAGCATCTTCAAAATGGCCAATTTTTTCACTCAATTTAAAATTCCAGAGTATATTACATTTATTTGAAAGAAATATTATAGAAAAATCATAGGGCCTATTACTGCAAAATCTAGCAGCCTAGTGCAACACCTCACTAGACAACCTAGGTCTTATGGCAACAAAGAGATCAGCCACCACTGCCACCTCAGTGGCCTCTCTTGTTTTGTGGTGAGATGTTATCTCCACAAGGGAGGCTTCCATGGGCCCTGGCAAGACCTAGAGGTTAAGTGACCTAGGGATTCTAAGTTAAATGACTCTCTGTTATGAATAAAATATATAGGAAATAATGTAAATGATTAGTTAATTAGTAATTAGGTTGAAGAGGCATGTCTGAATGAGACATGACTCTCCATGAAGAGGTACCTGCCTAGTATATAAACAGGCCTCTCACTCATTTGTATTACCATTCTTATTCATTCATTTTATATATATTATTGTATTCTCAATGGATATCTTCATAATCCAAGTCTTCTGGAGTATTTAATTGGAAAAACGAACTTTGTTCACTTCATTTGGTATCAGAGCAGTTCGGTCTTCTAGGTTGCTTAACCGTTTCACAAAGCCACCTTTTCCGATCAAGGTCCTTGACCATCAAATTCGTCAACATCGTTTCCGTTAAAGCGTTTCGCTACTAGTTTCTGGAGATTTTCCATACTGCTGACATGCCTTTGGCCATTAGAATAGTTTAGAAAAAAAAGATATATAAAAAAAAGTTTAAAAATATATGAAAAAAATTAGATACAAATATATATTATAATATATATATACACGAACGAGAAAAGAAAATTATAATAAATTAAAAGTTAAAAGACAAAAACAAATTTGCCCACTAGGTCCACTGCTTAGCCAACAAATTTGCTTTGTGTGTCTCTACACAAGCCGTCCACCACTGCCGCCCAACAGGCCATCGACGGACTGCCATAATCTACTGTTTGTTGTAACCACGAAATGTCGCCTCCATCACTGGTAACACCCACCACAAGCTATCTTTCGACACTGCTTGCCTTCACTGCCCCCACCTCTCGCCGACCCCAGGACACCCGCATCCATCACTATCTCCACCACCACCGCATTATATAGAGCCTTTAACAAAACCACATTTATCGTACCTATTTGTGCCATCACAGGTATTCAACCTCTACCTATTTGCGCCATCACAGGTATTCACCCTCTACCATTTGTGCTACTCACACTCAAGTCCGTAAAGAAATATCTAGTCACTGTATATGCTGCCGTAATTCTAGCCATCGTTATACATAGATAGCCATTCACTGTATAGTCACTGCTGTTTTTTTTATTCATTTACCCTACCCACATAATCTATACATTAAAATTATAGCCACCTTAGAGAAGAATAGTCAGGTGAGGGAGGAAAGGTTGACCAATGCGTCCATACACATTCTTTCGCATCTATACGTTCATGAGTCATATCTCTTAATTGCACTTTTAAGTTTGAAGGAGTTAAATATCGTAATTAAAAAAAGGGATATATACCTATATAGATAAAGAGAGTACGTTAAAAATGATAATTTAAGGACTAAGTGAAGTATAATTATATATATATAAAGTCAACTCAGACAATATTTAAATTGTCTTTTTGAAATACATAAGGAGTTATAAGGTTCAAACTTCAAACACTTTTTAGAAAGGGATTTAAGTGCCAAGTTATACCCTATTGTGAAAAGATCTTAAGATTCCTTTTAAAAGGAAGAGAATTATAATAAAAAAAGAAGGGAGTAATATTTTAGAAAAGGTTATTTTAAAAAAAAAAACTCAAGTTCATCTTGACAAAAGCAAAAATGGAGACAATTGCTGACAAGAAAGAAATTGAGTTGAAGTCGGAAATGAAAGAGAAAAGATTTCCTAAAACTTTTAGCATATCTGTCGGTGTGCTATTCAAATTCAAAGGATCACTTATGGGAAATGATTTTATCATCTGTATTGATCTTACTCAAAATAATAATTATGTTAGTACTAAATGTGCTAACCAATTAGTGGTTCCTGAATCAAATATAATCGAAACGAGTTTTGTTGACACAAGTGACAAACAATGCGACATAAGCAACCTACAACTAAGTATTGGAGACTATACTTTTGTATCGCAATTCATCATTAAAACCTTATTTTGCGACAATAGTGATATAATTTTGGGTTCGCCCTGGATTGAATCACTAAGATTTGTTATCCTAAATATGAAGAAGTTTTTTACATTTTCATACAAAAAGAAAAAGATAGCATTATAGGATGTTACAATGAAGCCAGATTCTGTAACACCAGAAGATATGCAAGATATCACAAAATTCATTTCTCAAGAAAGTAAAAAAGTAATACAAAATATGCAAAGGGAAATTGAAAAAATCACCATTGAAAAAAATGAAGAAGTTACTCTCCTCAAGGACCGCAACGAGAAATTATTGACGCAATTTAAGAAACTTAAAAATGACAAAAAAATATTGAAAAACAAACTAGAAGAACTCAACACGGAAAATATATCGAAACCTTCAAATGTAGCTGACCAATTTGAAGAAAGAGGAATGAATACTGATTCCGTCAATATTAGAACTCAAGAAGATGACAATCTAGTTGAAGGGAAAACATATTCAGATGTTGTAGTTTAGACGATGAAAATTTCAAGTGAAGAATCTGTAATTAAATTAACAACATCAGTTTCTGAAGTAAATCATGAAAATTTCAGACGCATGATAAGGGAAAACCAAACCAAAAGAACCCCTTATCTATATCTAAATCACATTGATAGACACCACAACCAATCTATGGATCTGTGTCAATCAAAACATAAAGGACAAACTTATGTTTTGAAGACTACTAATGTCAGTACAATTCAGTCTTGTGATAACAATTCACACGAAGTATCCAATAACCACAAGATTCCACAAAAGATTAATCTAGGATGGTCTGATCCCTTCTTAGTGCGACATTTTTGTTTATCACTTAGAAGGACATATCAACTTATATCAATGAAGATGACATTATCGAGACGAGAAGACATTCGAAAACCGAAAAAGAGATCAATTGCATCAACAAGATTTGAGGACAAAGCTTTTTTGAGGAGGAAGGCAATGTTATGAATAAAATATACAGGAAATAATGTAAATGGTAATAATTGTAAATAATGATTAGTTAACTAGTAATTTGGTTGAAGAGGCATGTTTGAATGAGACACGACTCTCCATGAAGAGGCGCTTGCCTAGTATATAAACATGCCTCTCACTCTCATTTGTATTATCGTTCATATTCATACATTTAATATATAATATTTGTATCCTCAATGGATATCTTCATATTCCAAGTCTTCTGGAGTATTTAATTTAAAGAACAAACTTTGTTCACTTTCACTCTCTAAAGATCTTACAGATAAAAATCACCTGGCAAGCTCTTCAATAAAAGAGGGTTGATAAGTGTTGAGAAATCAATGCAAGTAGATTAAGGTTTGATTCCTCTTTCTTGATAATTACTTGTGAGTTATGTTGGATTGTTTTACTTCTTTATTATCTTATCTTTCATCAAGCAATTACCATATTATGTGTGTATGAAGATCACAAAAACACAAGACACAAGATGTAGCCACTATGCTAGGGAAAAACCCGTCTCGAGGGGAAAACCCCGTCAAAAATTCTCTTCTGTCAATAGTTTTCTTTGAGACTCTTTAACCTAGACATATACCAAACCTTCCCTCCACACCAAGTCAGTGCTTCCATATCTATGACCTCTTTGCAGCAGGACATCCAGTCCAGCAACTTCGACTATGTAGCGACTTACAACATCAGGTAACAACTGACAGCAACAACACTTGAAAGACTTCAATCTCCCAAACTAGGGCACGAAAGAGAGAGAGAGTACCACCAAAAGTTCGATTTTTCTTTTCTCTTTGACCTTGACCCAACTCACACTTCTTTTGACTTCCTTGACCCACTTCACACTTTTTCCAGCTTCACTAGAGATATTGAACTTGCTTGAGATGAGATGCTCCAAATGAATTCGATCTCCTTCCTTTTATAGGCTCCAGGTAAGGTCGAATAGGTGTCCTTTAGGCCGACTTGGTATGGAGGTTACATAAATCATATTTTACTCAATACTAAACCTTTTTACATGGTTCAAAAGCCCAAGAAGGGTCTCTTTAAAAGTTAAATGTCTATTAACTCAAAATAAATCGTAGAAGTCCTCAATGGAGACTTTATCCTAAAACATGATGACCCAAGCATGTAACTCATGCTTTAATAAGTCATAATAATAATAATAAAAATCCTTTTCTTTATTCTTTTGACAAGTGCATTACATGAGGACTCAAATACATTTATGAAGACCAAACCTAGTTACATTCTTCAACACTCCCTCTTAACTAGGGAGGTATTCATAATATACAATTATAATGGTAGATCTCAAACTATATGAACAATGAAGAGTTTAGGCAATGCAATGCCATGGACTATATTCCTGACCAGGGCAATCTATCCATTGGTTTCTCAACAGTTTAGGCACTGCAATGCCACATACTAGATTCATGACCAAGACAATCTATCCAAGTGGGACTAAGGTGGACTCAAGCTTTCAGCCTCTCTAGGTACCATTAGGCTTACTTGCTAACCACCAACCCAAGGACCTAGGTGCGTATCCAAGGTTGGAGCTCTACGACCAATGCCACCCTCCCTACTTTGCGACCTAGACATCAACACAAAGTGCTGACCAGATGTCCTCCCAGACAATGCTTTAGTTGCAAAGCCTCAACAAATCTCTTCTAATCAAACTGATCGGTAACCAACATGCTTTCAAAACTTCGAGCGATTTACCTGTACAAACAAAACCCCAATCAATAATACACTTTCAAATGTACATAATCAAATACAAACCTCGGAGGTCTTCTAGACAACTTGATGTTGCTTCTCAACTTTCCATAGTAGGACTTAGAGCTTTCCTAATGAATCTTGACAAGAGATTCCTGAATCACGCAGATTCCTTTCCTACTTCTCATGCAACAACATATTTCATAAATCGATCTGGCTTTTCTTATCTTAGCAGCTTTTCAAAATACATTCTCCAATTTTCTTCTCTTACTCATGGCCTTCACTAAACTTATGGATGTTAGTCCTGGTCTAGTGTATGACACATGAAGTAGAGAATCATATCCGTCACTCACTCTTAATCAGAGAGGATCTAATCATTCCTGTACAAGGAATATGCTCAACCATCCTCTTATCCTAAGGAGATTTCTTTCATCTGTGCTCCTTCTCAATCTAGGGAGATTTCTTTCATTCAGGTTTCCTCTTAAGCCAAGGAAATTTCATCCAGGTTCCCTCTTAACTTAGGGAGTTCTACTTCTTCTTGATGATAATGGAGAACCTTTCGTGGCTTACATCCTTCTCATTAGAGTTATTATCACCATTCACATCATGCTTATCATATCAACTTTTCTTTATTAACATCTTCACTATCTTGAAGTTCACGTACCTGCACAACTTAGATAGCAAGTACAACCAAATCTATAAAAGCATGAAGTTAACCATATCAAAATCACGGAAGCATTCAACTTTATATATATATCAGATGCCCAAACTTACAAACAAGAGGCACATATTCTTCAACATCTTGCTAGGGACTTTATCATAAACCCTAGACGACTTCATCATAACAACTTTCATTACATCTAGGGTTTCAATGTTTCTTCCAAAGGAATGACATGCCCTACTACAACATATAACAAACCCTAGAAACAATTCAAACAAATATAGATCTACGAAGTATCTAGCAATTTTCAGAATATATATGTTAGACTTCCACTAGGGTTTCATACAAACCCTAGATTTCATACATGAGATTTAACAATCAAAACCAATCACAACTTAGTCAACGACATGACTAGCTTCCACTAGGGTTTGTTGCAAACCCTAGATTTTCTTAATCAAACATCAATCACAACTAAAACTCAGATTTCAGCAAACTTACACAAATCTCAAATAATCACATAGTCATCATATATCATAGATTTTACTTATACAAAGATTTAACTCCAAAACCCTAAAATGAACAAATACTATCATCCTAGAGAAACAAACTTCGAGTAGGGCTTAGTTCCGAACCCTAGGATTCATGAAAATAGGTCAACTCATACATCGCGGACTTCATCATCATGCATAGGCATTTCATATCATGTGTTAGTCAAACCCAACTTCGCAAACATCAATAAGAGTTAGACATATAACAAACTTGATTAGAGTAGGGTTTTATCGGACAAACACACATGCCAAGGAAATCATTTCTAAGACATTATAAGGGTCTTTCTTACATATTCCACCAAACCCTAATGAGCTAGGGTTTCAATCAGTGTGGAAAAAGTCGGGAATAAATCCCGATTAAATCCCGATTTTTTGATTTTTTTGGCTGGCCGATTAAATCCCGATTTTTTTATTTTTTTGGCTGGCCGTTTAATTTTGCCGACTTTTTGCCGACTTTTTTGAAAAACTCCCGACTTTAACGACTTTTTCAACTTTTGGACCCTTGCCGATTTAATCCCGACTTCGACTTTTTCCACATTGGTTTCAATATAAGAACATAACAAACCCTAAATTACCAATGCTTCAAAGGTTCAGGATTTTAGACATTATCATTCAACCCTAACAAGTTAGGGTTTTCATAATCATACCAAAACTCCAAACAAGACATCATCAAACCATCAACTAGTTATTTTAGACTTCTTCAAAACATCAACCACTTTCTTTTAATAACCATAAGCAGATTAGGGTTTTAGACCTTATCATTAGCATACCCTTAAGTTAGGGTTTTCCAGAGAACCTTTCTAGGGTTCTATGAGAACAATTAAGGATGTGAGGAGGATAGATTTATCTAATGATGAATCACCCAATCAAGAATCTTTAAGATTCAAGGAAGCTAGACAAAAAGATGTTAATAATACAAATTTTAAAATAAGGTGAACGTATTTTTTATATTGAGAGAATTTAGAAGGTGTATAGTCTAAGACATACTTGGAGATGTTCCTTGGCAAACCTTGTAAGGATTCCTTGAAGTGTTCTCTTTGTATTAAGCCATGCTCTTTTATACCTGTAATACATACTTTCAAACAAAACATGTTATACCAAGAACCATGGTATGTAGAAGATCATACTTTCAATTTCTCAAGTTAGATCTTCTACATAACCATGGAGGGTGGGATCCTGTGATATTGAAACTCAAGTTATTCCTTCAATTAATATTAGGACTTTTGCTTGACATCCTAGATTACATGTGAACCCTAGAAGATAAGGATTAAGGTTTTAATATGAGACTTTCATATGTTATCTAGGGATTGCAATCTTTACCCTAGACTAGCTATAAACAAGGATTGTATGAACCATTTAAGATTAGATATATTGAAAATCTAAAAGTTTATGAGCATACGTACCTTGTGTTTACATACCTATGATTTGATAGACTTGAGTTCCTTGAGATGGTACCTCAGACTATCAATTCAGATCCTCAAGGCTTGAGTTCCTATAGGAGAGACTTTGATCCATTTTGTAGCTTGAACGATGTTGATCCCATGCCTCTAACAACATACCTTTTGTTGTCACCCAATTCCACTGCATGAGAAGATGTCTCCTTTGATAGTGTATGAAGTTGTTTGCTTTCTCCTGTCATGTGCCTTGATGCTCCACTATCAATGATCCATGCATTGTCATTACTAAGGGAACCTGTAAGAGTAGCCAATAACCCTCGACTTTTGACTTTGTTGAATAAGTAGTGGATGACCTTCTTGATCCAGCTTCCAGCAATGATGATACCCATTCTCATATACTTTATCAAAGAGGGAGAATCCATGTCCATTGCTTTTGAGCCAACAAAGTGACCTTAGTTGTGATACCATGTTGAGAAATCAGTGCAAGTAGATTAGGGTTTGATTCCTCTTTCTTGATAATCACTTGTGAGTTATGTTGGCTTCTTTTACTTCTTTATTATCTTATCTTTCATCAAGCAATTACCATTTTATGTGTGTATGAGGATCACAAAAATGCAAGACACAATATGTAGGCACTATGCTAGGGAAAAACCCCTCTCGAGGGGAAAACCCAGTAAAAAATTCTCTTCCTTCAATAGTTTTCTTTGAGACTCTTTAACCTAGACATAGACCAAACCTTCCCTCTACACCAAGTTAGCCCTTCCAGATCTTTGACCTCTTTGCAACAACACTTTCATTCCAGCAACTTCGACTATGCAACAACTTACAGCGTCAGGCAACAACTGGAAGCAACAACACTTGAAAGACTTCAATCTCCCAAACTAAGCACGAAAGAGAGAGAGAGTACCACCAAAACATCGATTTTCCTTTTCTCTTTGGCCTTGACCTAACTCACACTTCTTTTGACTTCCTTGACCCACTTCGCACTTTTTCCAGCTTCACTAGAGATATCGAACTTGCTTGAGATGAGATGCTCGAAATGAATTCAATGTCCTTCATTTTATAGGCTCTAGGTGAGGTCAAATAGGTGTCCTTTAGTCTGACTTGATCTCCATTAGGCCGACTTTGTGTGGAGGCTACATAAATCATATTTTACTCAATACTAAACCTTTTTACATGATTCAAAAGCCCGAGAAGGGTCTGTTTAAAAGTACGATGACTCTTTTAATTCAGAATAAATCCTAGAAGTCTTCAATGGGGACTTTGACCTAAAACATGACGATCCAAGCATGAAATCCATGCTTAAATAAGTCATAATAATAATAATAATAAAAATTCTTTGCTTTATTCTTTTTACAAGTACATTACATTATGACTCAAATACATTTATGAATATCGAACCTAGTTAGATTCCTCAACAATAGGAGTTTAACGGTGATTGAAGAAGGTCCCAACAAAACCTTGGAGGTCTAGATAAGATTTCCATATGTTCAAATGCACTTTCCACCAACCTTAATAAACTAGAAAGGGTTGTTATAAGTTATGGTTTCAATGATATGCAATTTTACAACATGTAAACGATATGATGACTTAAGAATAGCCTATAAAAGATAATCTCAACAAAGGCTTGATCCTTAACAAGTAGTTTTTAATGGTTGAAAATGCAATAAACAACAACTACCTAAACATCAGACCTATTTATAGTTGTAAAATATTGTATTCCTAATGAAAATTTTAAGTGATAATAGCCATAAATTTCTTACATGCAACCAGAAATCAAAAACACCGCAGGAATATCAGCACATCACAATTTACTTCAAAAGAGACCGAGCCATTTTATTATATATCATGGTAGGAGTACAATAGGCAAGAACAAGTGCACCTGGGCTTGCCAAAGGCAAGCTAGACAAATCCCATGTGAGAAAACAAGTTACCCGGATGATGGGAAGTGACTCCATTCTTACTAAGTTGGGACCAACCTACTCTGTGTTTGTTTCCACCTTCCATTCTACAAGAGAAGCCTTCATTTCTCAAGGACAAGACTACAAGTCCCCTTCCTTTGATGCCTTTTGTGAGTCTTTAATAACAGAACAAGAAAAACTCTTACATCTTGGTCTTCTTAATCTTGGGAACTCTTCTAAGAAAGCCTTAGCTGCCCAGCAGCAACCAAATTCAAAGAATCCTAAGAAGCCGTATCCTAAAAAGAATGGTCCTAAACCAAACAAGGGTCCTAAGCCATTTCAGTCTCAAAATGAAAAATCATTTCAACAAAATGATAAGGTAAAGAAAAAGAGAGGGAAGAAGACTGAGAGACATTGCCGCTTTTGTAATCGAGATGGCCAGTTAGAATCCAAATGCTTTATGAAGATGGAAGCTTTGGAAGTAGCAATGAAGAAGCATAATACTCATTTGGAGCACTCAACAACTTCAACTTCATCTTCAGGAGTAACAGTTTCTGCATGTGGTTGTCAAGCATCTCGGTGTGGATATGCACTAAATGTATCTTCTTCTTCTCATTCTCATGAGTGGCTCATTGATTCTGGAGCTTCTTATCACATGGCCAAAAATAAAGCCATGTTTTCTTCTTTAAATGATTGTAACACCAAAAATATATATGTTGGTGATGATAGATCTCTTAGTGTTGTAGGGACTGGAACTGTTCATATAGACAATGGTCAATTCAATGATGTATTATTTGTTCCAACCTTATCCTATAACCTTCTATCTGTATATCAAATAACTCATTCAGGTGAAGGTAAAATTGTTGAATTTTCACCTCACGATGTTGTAATTAAGGACCTAAGAGATCCTAGACAGATTTTAGCTAGTGGCATTGCTGATGATTCTATAAGGTTGTATAAGTTTAACAACTTTGGGTCATCAAATCTTCCCTCGGTATTTGTTGCTCATAATGATGAAGTGAGCAAACCTTGGCATGAGCGATTTGGTCACTTAAACTATCGCTCCCTTCAGAATCTATGTAAAGAAAATATGGTGACAAGTCTTCCAATGGTATCTTGCAGAGTTGGTGTTTGTTCCAGATATGTACTCGGAAAACATCATCGGGATAGTTTTGAAAAACGAGCCTCTTGACACGCCTCAGCCCCTTTACAACTTGTGCATAGTGATTTATGTGGTCCACTTCCAGTTGTTTCATTCTGTGGCTACAAGTATTTCTTAACTTTTATTGATGATTTCTTCACACACACTTGGGTATACTTCTTAAAACTCAAGAGTGAAGTATTTAACATGTTCTTGGCCTTTAAGGCCTTTGTTGAAAAACAATCTGGACATCAAATTCTTAAGCTAAGATTTGATAATGGCAGAGAATATGTTTAACAACAAATTCATTCAACTTTTGCACTGAGAATGGAATTCAAATGCAACATACTGTTCCATATACTCCACAACAAAATGGTGTAGCTGAAAGGAAGAATCACATCTTAAAAGAAATGGCTAGTTGTATGCTTCAATCTAAAGGACTTAGTCTTAATTTTTGGGCAGAATCAATTAACTGTGCAAATTACATAATAAATCGCACTCTTGTTAAGGTTTTAATGAATATCACTCCAGAAGAAGCATGGAGCTCAATTAAACCTTCGTGTTTTTGGAAGTGAAGCATGGGTCCATATTCTAGACGAGAAACATAAATATTTAGAACCTAAGAGTGAAAAATGTATTTTTGTTGGATATTCTAAAGATGTCAAAGGATATAGATTTATTCCACTTAAATGTTATCATTAGAAGAGATGTAAAGTTTGCAGAAAATATATCGGCCTACGAGCCTAGTTCGGCGGATGTGCCACCTCTCTCTATCCCTTCTACTTTCTGAAAATATTTCTTCTTCAGATGATGACAGTGAGGATGACAATCCTCCCCCACCTTCTCAGGATCCTCCTTCAGCTCCTCAGCTTCCAAAATGGGTCCGTGCTACTCGGGATGCAGCAGGTGCTCTTGTCGATGATCCTATAGATCAACATCGTACACGTTCTCAGTTCGATAGAGCCTCTTCTTTACTAGCTCAAGCTTTAGCTAATTATGATCCTGACACCTTTGTAGAAGCTTCAGGCCATCCAGATTGGGATGCAGCTATGAATGAAGAATATCATTCATTATTGGCAAATGATACATGGGATCTTGTTCCCCTTCCAAAGGGACGAAAACTTGTTAGATGCAAATGGATTTACAGAACCAAGTATGGACTAGATGGAAAAGTTGATAAAAATAAAGCTCGTCTTGTTGCTAAGGGTTTTTCACAAGTTGAAGGCATTGACTATACTGAAACCTTCTCCTCTATTGCCAAAATGAACTCTATCTGCCTTGTTCTTTCCCTTGCTTCCTCTTACAAATGGAAGTCCATTAGATGGATGTTAAATCTGCCTTCTTGCATGGGGACCTGCATGAAGAAATCTATTTGGAACAACCTACTGGCTTTATACAAACAGACTCCAGCCTTGTTGTCGCCTTAACAAATTGCTTTATGGTCTCAAGCAAGCCCCTCGGACTTGGTATGCCAAAATGGATAGCTTTCTTTTAGAAACTGGATTTTCTAGGTGTCTTTCTGACAATACTGTCTACACCAAGAAAGTGGGCAAGTCTCTTATCATTCTTGTTCTTTATGTTGATGATCTTATCCTTACTGGTAGTAATCCCAACCTTATAAACAATGTGAAGTCCAGCCTTAAAAAGAAGTTTGAAATGATAGACTTAGGACACTTGCATTATTTCCTTGGTCTGCAAGTCTTGCAATCCAAGGAAGGTATTTCCCTTTCCCAGTCCAAGTATGCATGTGATCTTTTACACCATTTTCACATGGAAGACTGTAAGCCATCCCCTTCTCCCTTTCAGTCTGGAGCCAAACTTTCGTCACTTGCACTTCCCCTGAAGTTGATGCTACCTTATACTGTCAACTTGTAGGAAAACTTTTGTATTTGACCCATACTTGTCTTGACCTTTCCTTTGTTGTTGGCCTTATTGCTCGGTTTATGCAAAACCCACATGAAAGTCATTGGAAAGCAGCTAAAAGAATACCTCGTTATGTTCGAGGTACAGTTCAGTTTGGGATTCATTATAGTGCAGAAGCATCTCCTCTATTGGTTGGTTTCACTTATTCTGATTGGGTTGGTGACCCTAATGATCGGAAGTCTATTGCAGGTTATGTGTTCACTCTTGGTTTAGGACCTATTACATTGGCTTGCAAGAAAAAAAGTGCCATTTCTTTTTCTTCAGCAGAAGCAGAGTATCGTGGTGCCGTAGAAGCTAGTAAGGAAGCTCTATGGCTTCGTCAGATCCTGTCAGAGTTTGGTTTTCAGCAGCAACATCCGACTATACTTTGGTGTGATAATCAAAGTGCCATTCAACTATGCAAAGATCCAGTCCAACATCAGCGTAGCAAACACATTGAACTACACATGCACTTCATCAGAAAGCTCATTCACGACCATGTTCTTGAAGTGCAATATTGTT
>APFE031027202.1:42024-57899 GCA_000404065.3 Pinus taeda | reverse complement strand
TGAATCCTAGAAGTTTTCCTTCACTTAATGCGAAAAAAGATTTCTTTGGGTTAAGTGAAATTCCATACCTTAAACATCGTTGAAAGATTTGTTTCAAGTCTCTAAGATGGTTGCTTCGCTTCTTGGAGTACACTGTTATATCATCCAAATAAATCACTACGGCTTTATTGACTAAACCCTTGAATGCGATGTCCATAGCTCTTTGAAACGTAGCGTCGGCATTGATCAAACCAAATGGCATCTTTTGATATGTGTATGTGCCCCATTTGGTTCGGAACGTGGTTTTTAACTGATCATCGGGATGTACTAGCACTTGATTGTATCCTAAAAATCCATCCAAAAAAGGCATTAGTTCTGAGCCTGCTACTGTCTGTAATATTTGCTCCATTGGAGGGAAGGGAAAATTGTCTTTTTGAAAGGCTTTGTTCAAATTCCGAAAATCGATGCAGATTCTAATATCTCCGCTTTTCTTTCTAACGGGTACCATATTGGAGACCCATTTGGAATGTCTGATGGGGAAAATTATCCTGGCCTTTAATAACTTATTCAGCTCAGTCTTTATTTGGTTTTCTAGATTGGGGTGGATTTTCTTGAGTTTCTGCTAGACAGGTTTTTCATTGTCAATCATAGGGATAGTATGTTGGATAATGGAAGTGTCGTATGTCTTCAGCTCATCGTAATTCTAGGCGAAAACATTTTTGTATTGTCTCAAAAGACGAATGTATGCTAGTTTCTCTTCAGGGGCTAGGCCGTGGCCTAGATTAACGTTTTGTGGTTTATCATCGGTTCCCAGGTTTACTGATTCGTAGTTCAGAGTTGAACTGTAGAGCTTAGAATTAGTAGACCTTTTAAAACGACTTTTCAAATCGTATAAGTCTTCCAACTTAACCACCGATTTAGGTATAACATTATCAGTGCTATTTTGTTGTATTTGTCGATCGTGGTGGTCTTCGTCAATTATTCGATTGGAGTAGGATCCTTCAGAGGTGAGGAAATTTACAATATCAGGATCGTCATTGAATACTCTCCAGTTTGTAATGTTGTCAGGGATGGATGGTCTAAAGATTAATTCTATCGAGAATCTATCTAGACTAAAATCTTTGGAGGGAATGAGTCTAGAGGCTATGTTGGCTAAAAGGTTTGCGCTTGCGTTTTGAATTCTTGGGATTGAGAAAATATTGAATGTTATGAAATGCTCAGTCAGATCCTGCAATAGAGATTGATAGTGTTTCAAATGACTTGATAGGCAATGTATGGTGTTACGTACCTGTTTGACCACAATCTCAGAGTCTCCAAAGACTTGAAGGTACTTGACGTTGAACCCGATTGCTTTGTATAGGCCCCGCACCAAGGCCTCATATTCTGTTTTATTGTTTGTGCAATCAAATTCAAGTCTGCATGTAAGCATTGTCTTGTTCCCTTCTGGACTAATCAGAATGCATCCTGCTCCTGCTCCTTCGTTAGATTTAGAGCCATCAAAATATAGTTTCCAAAAAAAAGATGTATTTACAGGTTCTTCTACAAAGTTAACGCATTTTGAATTATCAGTTTGGGAAAAAATTTCGACTTGGGACACAACTGAATTTTCTAAGGTGATGTATGAGCATTGAAATTTCCAAGGAAAGAATCCGTCGAGTAATTGCCTATGATGCTACTGTTGTATGCTATTGCTTCATTCTCTCCCTCCAATTCTGTTACTATGTACTTCTGGTGTAACTCTCGTTCAACCTTTATTTGATTTGGTTTACCATTATATGGTAACCACATGTGCGACCAATCGGTTGAGAAGTATCCACGGAGTTTTTCGGACCAATCCCTGCTGAGAATTAGGCCATAGAATTCAGGGATATCAGCTACTAGAATGTCGATAACCTAACATACCTTGGGGTTAGACGACAATCTTATGGTGACTTGATTAAGTTCACCAATCACTTCGACCTGAGACCGATCAAGCTGAACTATGCGCACTGCAGATTTTTGTGGTTGAACGTTTAACTTGGCACATATTGATCTAGGTAAAATATTTGTTGAAGCTCCAGAATCTACCAAACAATTGCGCACGTTTTTATTGAAGATTTCATAAGTGAGCAAAAAGGGGGGAGTGTGAGATCTTGATCTTCCTCCAATCAAGGCGATGTCATTTGGATCGATCTTATTGGCCGTGTTGATTGGGGGTCTCCCCATGTTGTGTGTAGCTACAGCTGTAGGCAAAGATGTAGTAGGTACAACATGTAATTCTTTAATCATTATTTTCTGTTGATGTTTCAATTTGCTCAATTCATAAAGAGTGATATTAGCCCTAGTCTTTTTCATGTCATCGATAATATTGTAGTCCATTTCATCCGACACTATTAGTGTTCTTGATGGAGGTGCTTGATCTGGTTGGACTGGGCTAGATTGAGTCGCCTTAGCGGTCGTTTTCTTTGTTGCGACTTTTTCTTTTACTGTAGGGCTCGCACCCTTTTGCTTAGGGGTAGTTTGGGGAGGATCAAGTTGGTTTTTGCTTCGTGTGCTAACCGGAAATGCTTCTTGATCTTCTTCTTATGGGAGGATGAAATCCCACATTCCTCGTAGTTCCACAACTTCTTCATCATCGGTCTGTCCTTCAGTGGTTCTCTCTTCTTCTTCCTCTTCTTCGGATTCGACATTTGAGATAGTGTTGGGTGGTTTCACATCCATTGAAGGGCCTTTTTTAAAAGTTCTGAAGGGCTTTTTTGAAGAAGTTTCTGCCACTTGTTTTTCTATGTCAATCATCTCATTGGACATGGTCTTTAATACCTTCTGCAACCCTTCTAAATCGAAAGGATCTTTCGTTTGTTTCTTCTTGGGGTCTTCCTTGAAGGTGATCTTTTTAGATTTGCGTTCTTCGATCGCAGATATTTTTTCCAAGGCTATAACACATTTCTCTACTGCTATTGCCTCTGTCAGGTTTTCAACTAAAGTTGTTTTATTCGCCCTATCTACGAAGACTGCTAAGTTTGATGGTAAGGCTGTGATATACCATTCACATCGCACTTCTTCGCTAGGTTGGGAAGCAGCGGGGATTTTGTTGAGGATCTTATTGAATCGTAAATTGAAATCCTTGACGGGTTCTCTAGCTTTGGCTTTAAGATTGGATAATTCACTGATTAACGTTGTCGTTGATCTGTCATCACCAAATTTGGTGAGGAATTGATTTTGAAAGATGTCCCAACTCGTTATAGACCCGGACGGTAATGAAAAGTACCATAACCCAGTTGTTCCCTGCATTGTATAGGGAAAAAGCCGGACAACAGCATCTTCGTTGGTAACCCTGTTAAGATTGACCGAGAGCATGAAATTGTTCATGTTCTCTTCAGCTAGCATGCCTGCTTCTGGGTTGAACTTGGGTAGCCATTTCTCAGGATGGGCTAGTATTTGGCTTAGGGGTGGAGGCATTAAAACAACTCCAGGGTTGTTCCATGGAGATTGGGCCATTTTTGAGCTGCTGGTAATTGCAAGTGTAGGGGATGATCCTTGAGGATGAGAAGATGGAGATATTATGATCTTGGATGATTGTGGAAGAGGGGTTGTGGAAGGTGGATGAGTGGTTTGGAATGAAGATGTGGGTGGTTGACTTCGCGGTGAGGGGGTTGAGATGGATGATGTAGATGAGAGAGTCTCACTGTCAGAGTGCAGTGATGCTTTCCTTGCTCTTTTCCTGGTGGGAAGAGGGAATTCAGTTGGCTGGATGTCAAATTTTCCGCTCTTTAACCTGGTTAGGGGATGAGCTGGATTGTATTGCGAAGTCACACTGCTTTGAGATTTATCAGACCCCAGTGAAAAAATAGAAAATCCCTGGAGTTTGTGAATAAGAGTTTGAACTTCAAGGGGTTCGATGGTAGGTTGGTCTGGAATATTAGGGTATGTAGTAGCGGTTAATATTCGACCGACTTCTGATTCTAAATTTAAATGTACTGAGGAAGTCGGGGGAGTTGATGAGGGTGATTTTCTCTCAGAATGGTATATATTGAAGCCCCGAAAATCGGGTCGACAACAAGGGGGATACCCACCCGGTCCGGACCTTGGTTGGCAGCTCCTTATCCGTTTGGTATAGCGGGTCCGACTGGGGATGACGGGACCAGTTTCCCAACCTTGGGTGTGTGTGTGTGTAGAGTTTGAACTATGCTGATCTAAGAGGAATTTAAAGCTAATCTAATTCAGACTCTTTAAACTAACTCTATATTATTATAATCTAATGAGAAACAACACATCTAATCTACACTAACCCAGGGTGTATATCTTCTATTATGCGATCTAAAGAGATTTCGAACAATAATTGGTAATAAAGATCATTCAGCTACCATAAGAATATAAATCATTAAAGATAAACCACTTTGCATAAGAAGTTAGGCAAAACAGTTGTGAACAACATATCGCATAATAAGTTATTCATATGTCAGACACAAACAATATGACTCCACCACAAAAAAGTGCCAAATGATAACCCATACATTCATATAATGACATATAAACAACTGAAACTATAAATTACTTAAAGAACATAAGCAGGAATAGTCAAGAGATAAAAGTACCATTTATGACTGATTCCACTCATAAACTTCAAGCAACAATAATTTATCTCTCCTTGCTCTAACATATACTAAGAGTACAGAAGTGCAACATCAGTAGCAGATATCAAATGCAAACATTAATAAACCTTGATCCATCCATTCATCAAAACCACCTCCGAGGGCGCAAAAGTGCATGTTCTGAGGACGAGTTTTTGACAAATCTCCGGACCCTTATTTAAATGCCTGAGAAGGGTTTAAATACTGCTAGCTAATTAAATCGATTACATAAATTAAGGATCCGGTTTTCAAATGACCATCCCTCTGATAAAGAAAATTATTTCTAAAATTAAATCTGACTTTGAACTATTTCTGTATTTCTCTTAGTTGCTGTAAAGTGTCAGCATTCGTCTGAGAAGAGTCGGTTGGTGCCTTTCCCCTTTTCGTGTGATGCTATAAAAATAGAAGTAACAAGAGTTGGCACAACTTTCTGGTAAACTATAAGATATTTTAGAGAATCTCCCGCTGACTTGATGTATACTTTCTAATAACTCAAATTTCCCTCAGACTGGTTCTGCTTTTGCTATTTTTTTTCTGTCTTTGCGGATGACTTGATGAGTTATAAGACTTTACTTTCTGCGCAATTTTCTGGATTGAAAACTGCCTCCGTTCTTCGTGGCTGGCTTTTCTGGTGTGTAAGTTTCAGGTCTTTCAGTAATCATGCTGCTTTTGTGCTCCTTTGATTCTGAGCTTTAGATGACCTATCGGTCATTAGCATCTGTTGAGTGATACTCTGGAATCTGTAGTGCTATCGTATGTGGCACCCGTTTCTAAAGAGATCGCTTCTGTGTTCTCCAAGCATTGGCGCTTTCCCCTTTTCCTTAGATGTTTCCTGCAAAATTTCTCCATGTTATTTCCTGTTTTATAGTTTGCGTAAAGGAAAAGAGTAATGGAAATAAAGATTGACATGAAAGCTTCAGATCTTGCGTGTGTATAATCATGACATTCAAAGTGAACTGACTCTTCGAAAAATGAAAAGCAGCCATTCGTACAATCATTAATTTCCTTTTTACAGGCGCGCGCTTAATTCTGATTAATGGGCAGCTTTCTTTGAATACTGTGCCGAGAAAAATTCGCACTCATCGCAGATCGCAGATTTGTAGATTTGCGTTTTAGTATTTTGGTATCGCGATATTGCGCTCATCGCAGATTTGTGTTATTGTGTGCCGCTTTACGCGATGTTGCGATATGCTATGTCGCACATCGGCCGTCGGAGATTTCTTAATTTTTTTATTTAAGGGCGCTTATGGTGAATAAGATGTGATGAATTTCACATCGTTCCTTCGTAGTTTGTTATGCCCATAAAAGAAAACGTTTTCTTTGCTTTGATGCGATAAAATTATAAGGAAAAACAAAAATGTTCATGGAGATGTTTGTTTGAATTTTTTACTAAGGGTCCCCTATTTGCTTGGTGTTATTGCTAATATCAAACAAAAGAGGAGGGTTGTTGGTGACCACAACATAACTGTTGGGTTCTTGTTTCTGTGACTGCTCCAAGTTCCAATATGATTTTTCCTTCTTCATCAAGTTCTGGAAATATTGTTTGAATTGGGATCTTTTGCAACTTTTGAATGAGTGGCAGCATTTCTTCATCCTTCTTCCATTCATCCCTTACTTCGTTTATCCAATTTGGTTGGATAATAGAAATAACACAAGACAATGCTTCCAAATCCTCATGACTTCTTGAGAGTGCATCTGCAACAACATTTGGCTTCCCGTTTTTGTATATGATTACAAAATCATAACCCAACATATTTGCAACCCATTTTTTCTTTTCTTCTAAAGATAATCTTTGTTCTAAAAAGTATTTCAAACTATCATGATCCAGTTTTATCGTGAAGTGTCTTCTCATTAGGTAAGGTCACCATTTCTTAAGTGCATGTAGTATTTCCAACATTTCCTTCTCATCAATGTCTTGCTTGATATGTAGCCATAAAAATACCCAATCACCTACATCAAAACTTCTTTCACTGCGATGTTGATCTGCCTCTTGTTTCATTCAATTCTGTAACAAAGTGTCATTATTCTTTAAAAGTTGGAGAACTCTTTGTTGATGCTTGATTTGATCTTTCGCTGCTTGAACCTTTTTCTTCTTGATATGTCCTTCTATCTTAAGAGTTTGAGTGGTAATTTCTTCAAATGCATTACAAGATATGGTCGGATTCATTTCTTGATGCTCGATGTGATCTTTCACTTCTTGAACATTTTTCTTCTTGATATGTCCTTCTATCTTGATAGTTTGAGGAGTGGTAATTCCATCCAATGCATTACAAGATATGCTTGGATTCATTTCTTCTTTCTCGATGTGATCTTTCACTTCTTGAACCATTTTCTTCCTGATATTTCCTTCTATCCTGAGAGTCTGAGGAGTGGTAATTATTTACAATTATTTACAAGATATGGTCAGATTCATTTCTTCTTTCTCTGGGGTTGGTTCCCAGTGTATATCCTCTTCTTTTGATGTTTCTTGATCCTTTTCTTCCTCGTCTTCATAATCTATGTAAACTAATTTCCTCTCAACAGACTTATGACCTTTACTGTATTTGCTGACCTAGATTGTCATTGATGTCAATATGGCAATATTCTAGATGAGTAAACAATTATGTGAAGCCAAGAAGAGTGGATCCATGAAGAAATAGGAGCAAGAAATCAAGGAGATTAGCCATCATGGAAGCCATCAAAAGAGGAACACATCAGAGGAATATTGCAGAATATCATAGCAAGAGAGGCATATCGGAAAAGATATCAGAAGCCATTAAGGTATGAAGGTATCGGATAAGTTCATTCAAAGAAATTGCAAGCCAAAGGAAGACCTATTGGAGCAAGAGGAGCCATATCAGGAGTATCGCATGTATTATATGCCCAAGAAGTCTCACAAAGAGGAAGAATTCATCAAAAGAGAAGGAACAAAGAGGAACACGCATCAGGAGGAGAAGCCAACGGAAGAGCAGTTAACAAAGGAACCATATCATGAGATATCAGAGGAATATCAGAGAAGATCTATTGGATCAGTGTATCAGAAGCCATAGGAGCGACAAGCCAAGAGCAGATAAGAGCAGATAAGAGTGGAGCAGTATATAATATCGGCAGAAATCAAGAAATGAATTAAAGTCAAAGTGAGGATACAGATGAATATTGAATGCACAAGGGCCGTTGGATCTCAGAGATCAATGATTCAAATCAATCCGCTGAGGAATAGAGGGAAACCCGAAGTAAGTGAGAATCGTTCGATTGATAGATCTACAGATCTAACGGTCATTGCATGGCATAGTTGTGAGGGCGTTAACTCGCGAGGAAAGAATTTTTGCAACAGGGAGTGGTATTTCAGGTGAGGTAGAAGTGGTAAGTGGTATTGAAGGGTGAGCACCCGATTCCACTTATCGATTGACACGTTGAACGTTGGAGGAGAGAGGAAACTGCTTTATCGGGTAGGTAATCCTCGTGCATGTAGCTCCCCCGATATAGTTTTCGAGCATTGGATCAAATACGGTTATGATTTGCTATGCATGATCACTAAGCAGCTTTGTTGGTCGGGTGTAACATTAGCTGTCGGATGGGATGGTAAGATCTATGGTGGAGGATTGATCCGATAAAGGTAAACATCAGAAAATGTGAAAACGCTATAAAAAGGTGGAAAAGGTAAGTTACACATGATTATTGTGTATTTCTATTATATAAACATTATAATAGAAATAGTGCGGATATAAGGATTTCATGTGGTTAAATTCTATATAACCAATGAGAAAGAGTGGGAAGGTTATATATATGCAACTAAGGGTTAATGAAGGTTTATAAGGGTTGAATGAATCCCGATATTAAAGTGCATGAAATAATAAGGGTTGACACCCCCGAATCATTGATTGCGATATGTATGCGGACCCACTACAACATTATAATACGACCTATTGAAATATCGCATCCGTTGAATCGCAGTGTTCAAAAGAATTGACACCACTAGACTGCCTATTGCGATATACGCATATACGGACCTAACGGGTGTATTAACTTTTGTTTAATGTAATATCACATCCAGTTCAATCACAAGCCTTGAACGAGTGTAACAATATAAACTGTTGATTGCAATAAGGTGATGGACCTGACAGAGTTATTAACAACTGGTTAATAACATAATCACATCTACTCCATTCGCAGAAGGGGAATTTGCCATGTTATGTGCAAACCTCTAATTGCGATAGAGTTGTATATAATATTGCGTCCAGTAGGAGCAATCGGCCATTGGTGATGGTATAAGCACGACTTATAAAAGACCTCCAAAAAGTTGCGATTGTGATTGGATAGTGACATGGCATGTGGGACCCTTTTGTTGGTATAGCCTCTCTAATGAAATCCTCCATAAATAATGATTGAAACTATTGTATAAATATTAAAGAAAAAAGGGCCTCTCAGATATTGTTTAATATGTAACATTTCTTTGTAATTCAGCCTCTCTTTTGAATTTACGTGTCCTGTGGGTATTGGAACACTCAAATAGACAGAGGAAGCCATGGACTGGGAAATCGATGAAACAAGAAAGTGTAGATGGATGAGTGAGCGTTGAGGAAGCTAAAGCGACTAGAGGAGGGAATCCAAAAGGTCGAGTGAACGTTGAGGAAGTCGAAGTTCGAGCGAGCATTGAGGAAGCCGAAGCTCAAGTGAGCAAGGAGGAAGCCAAAGGTTAGCATATCAGGCTTATATAACAGAGAAAAAAAATGGTTAAAGTTGGCAAACTGGAAGAAAGGAAGTAGCGGTAGGTCCAACAGGACAGGAGGAAGCCAAAGGTCCAACAGGACAGGAGGAAGCCAAAGGTCCAACAGGACAGGAGGAAGTCGAAGGTCCAACAAGACAAGAGGAAGTCGAAGGACAAGCAACTCTATTGATTGGATTCATCTTTGAAAAGCTCAGACCAATGTTGGGTTAATCAGAGCTTAGTGTAACCAATATTAGACTCACTAAAGCTATGTGGAGACATTATCAGAGATCATGACGGCTATTTGATATCATCATGAGATAACTTTTGTAGACTCTGTGTGGAAAGTATGAAGAGTTGTAAATACTTCTTCATATGAAGATTGGTTGCCATTGATGTTTTAGCATGGAGACTACAATGAAGCTGTAAATAGACAGAATTCAGTAAAGAAGAGTTTTGGGAGCAGAACATTACTATCAAACATGCCTTGACAGCAGAGGGTTGGAGCCCTTAAGGTTGGTGCCTCAGAACTAGAAGTATTGGTGTCCTGGGAGTTGGTGCTCCTAAGTCCAAGGTTGGTGCTTAGCAACAGATTGCAACCATATATATATATATATATATATATATATATATATATATATATATATATATATATATAATATATATATATATTATATATATATATATATATATATATATAATATATAAATATATATATATATATATATATATAATATAATATATATATATATATATATATATTGTGTATCTATTTTATTCCAAAGATTATATTAATAAAAGAATTTATTCTTGTTATTCATCTTATGTTCTGAATATAAATGTTTTGACTGGAAAAAAATAACAATTGAAAAGAAATATTGATTCACCCCCCTAGTATTTCCAACAATTGGTATCAGAGCTAGTACCTTCACTCAAAGCCTAACAGCTTGAAGGTTGATCTTTAGAACACAAATGGAGAAGTCAAGGAATAAAGTCTCCAATCCTCCTAAGGATGTGTCTCCCTTTACCACTAAAATAGAAGACAATCAATTTGAGGAGGCTCCATGGTTCAATGGGAACTTTAATATATGGGAAGAAAGAATGAGGAATTTCTTAAAGACTCAAGGAATTGAAATCTGGAAATCAGTAATTGTTGATAGCATGATGGGTGGAGAATCCAAGGATTACAATGAAAAAGTAATGAAGGCAACCTTGAATGGGCTACCTGATTCTATAAAGAACAATTTAGGAAAATGTTCGTCAGCAAAGGGTATATGGGACAAACTTCATGAACTTCACTCAAAAGGAGCATTGACCATGACCATCAATCAAGAAGATGATGGAAATCAAGAAGAAAATCCATAACCCATCATAGAAGCTGAAAATGAGAAGGATGACATTAAGGCTAAAGAAGATCTAGAAGATGATGAGAATGAAAAAGATTTCATAGAATATATCCTCGCTCAACTTATGGCTGCCATGGAAGAGATTATCAATTTGAAAAAGGAAAACGAGGAACTTAAGAAGAAAGCACTAGCTAGTGACCAAGGCTAAACAAGGAAGAAAGTTGACCTTGTCAAGCTTCAAGTACAAGAAAGGGATGAAGAGCTTGGCAAGCATAAGAAGGAATTTCATCACAGCAAAATAAAGCAGCATGAAGAAGTCATATCCATGACAAATCAGTTGGATAAAGCAAAGAAACAGGAAGATACCTTGTCAATTCAACTTGAACAAAGGCACAAGAACTTGAACAAACTTGAAGAAGAGATTGGTCAGTACAAGGTAGAGGTCGCCTCTCTCAAATCTCAACTACAACAACAAAGAAAGTTAGCACAAGGAGCTGAGAAGACAATGGAAGCATTGGCAATCATAGAAGAAGAGGTTGATGAAGCAGAAAAGGAGAGAAACTCCATGATATGTCAACTAAAATCAAAGGATGAACAAATCTTCAAATTAAAATCTAACATCAAACTTTTCAAGGCCGAAACATGTAAAGCTACAAGGATCAAGGAAGAAATGGAGAGCAGTCTAGCAAAGGAAAATGAAGAAATATTCAAAATGAAGTCAAATATGATCTCCCTTATAATAGAGTCAAATGAAGCTGCTCATATCAAGGAAGAATCTAAAACAACTTGCTAAGAAAAATAATGAGTGTGAAAGATTGGAAGAATATATTTTCTTCCTCAGGAAAAAGGTTGAAGGGATGAACAAAACCTTGAAGAGCTCTCAAGCCTTGGATTACATGCTCAGCCATCAAAGATGTCCATTTGATAAATCAGGTCTCGAGTATGCAGGTGAATCCTCAAACAAGAATGATAATGCTTCAAATAAAAGGTATGTGAAGAAGCTAGAAATAAATGGTGATGCTCCCAGTTCCTGCAAATGCAAGGAGAAAAATCAAGGAAACAATGGAAGAAATCCTGCTCTAAGAAGAAATGTAGATAATGTCAAGGATGCTAGAATCAATGGTTATCATCAAAGGATCTCAAGACAGAAAGACTTTAGTACATCAAGGAAATATCCACCTCCCACGTACCAAAGTTTATTTCTTGGTTATTGTTATTCTTGTACAAAATTTAGTCACATGGCAAAATATTGTAAAGCATATCATAAAGATAGATGTTATGGTACCCAACCATATCATAAAGATAGATATTATGGTCCCCAACAATCTCCAAGGATCAATTTTGCAGGAAGAAATCATGAATTCTTATTCATGAACAATGTAGAATGCTTCAAGTGTCATAACATTGGTCATATGGCAAGTGATTGTAACTTAACTTGGGCTCTTACATAAGCTAGAACCATGCAAAAGAAGAAAGTTACACAAGTATGGAGAAGGAAGCAAATATAATCCCAAAGTCCCTTGAACTCTCCAGCCAACAACACATGTTGTTGACCTAACCTTCGACAATCTGAGCATTTGATAGGAAGACTTTGCCAAAAGAGATGATGCATACAATTAGGGGAAGTCTGTGATTCTTGATCATTATTGCAGAAGCATTGAAGCGAAGAATATCTAAGCATTGTTGAAGCCTTGATAAAGTAGTTCTGATACATGAAGAAGGGATAATATGCTAGTTGTAGCAATCCTTCTATCCTAAGTAAAAGGAAGAGCCCTATGACAGGGAGAGCAGTTCGACAGGGGGAGTCCCAGAGCACTCCTTTGACATTGATGTCAAAGGGGAAGAGAAGAAGAATATTTCCATCAATAACAAAGGGGGAGATTGTTGACCTAGAATGTCATTCATGTCAATATGGCAATATTCTAGATGATTAAATAATGATGTGAAGCCAAGCAGATCGGATCCATGAAGAAACATGAGAAAGAAGCTAAGGATCAAAGCCATTAGAAGAGGAACACATTAGAGGAATATTGCAGAATATCAGAGCAAGAGAGGCATATCAGAAAAGATATCAGAAGCCATTAAGGTATGAAGGTATCAGAGAAGTTCATTGAAAGACATTGCAAAGCCAAAGGAAAACCTATT
This sequence comes from Pinus taeda, assembly GCA_000404065.3. Classification (NCBI taxonomy): domain Eukaryota; kingdom Viridiplantae; phylum Streptophyta; class Pinopsida; order Pinales; family Pinaceae; genus Pinus; species Pinus taeda. The sequence continues at coordinate 45,132 of APFE031027202.1, read as the reverse complement.
GGAGCAAGAGGAGCCATATCGGGAGTATCGTATGTATTATATGCCCAAGCAGTCCCACAAAGAGGAAGAAGTCATCAAAAGAGAAAGAACAAAGAGGAACACACATCAGGAGGAGAAGCCAACGGAAGAGTAGTTAACAAAGGAACCATATCATGCGATATCAGAGGAATATCAGAGAAGAGCTATTAGGGAAATGTATCGGAAGCCATAGGAGTGACAAGCCAAGAGCAGATAAGAAAGGAGTAGTATATAATATCGGCAGAAATCAAGAAATGAATTAAAGTCAAAGTGAGGAGATAGATGAAGGTTGAATGTACAAGGGCCGTTGGATCTCAAAGATCAATGGTCTAGATCAAGCTGCTGAGGAATAGAGGGAAACCTAAAGTAAGCGAGAGCCTTTATATTGATAGATCTAATGGTCATCGCATGGCATATATGTGAGGACATTAACTCATGAGGAAAGAAGTTTTGTAATAGGGAGTGGTATTTTGGGCGAGGTAGAAGTGGTAAGTGGTATTGAAGGGTGAGCACCTGATTCCACTTATCGATTTCCACGTCGCACATCGGATTAGAGAGGAAACCACTTTATCAGGTGGGTAATCCTTGTGCATGTAGCTCACTCGATATAGTTGTCGAGCATTGGATCAAATCTGGTTATGATCTATGGTGCAAGATCACCGAGCAGCTTTGTTGGTTGGGTGTAACATCAGTCGTCGGATGGGATGGTAAGATCTATGGTGGAGGATTGATCTGATAAAGGTAAACATCATAAAGTGTGCAAAGGCTGTAAAAAGGTGGACAAGGTAATTTATGCATGATTATTCTGTATTTCTATTATATAAACATTATAATAGAAATAGCGTGGATATAAGGATTTCATGTGATTAAATTCTATATAACCAATGATAAAGAGTGGGAAGGTTATATATATGCGGCTAAGGGTTAATGAAGGTTTATAAGGGTTGAATGAGTCCTGATATTAAAATGAATGAAATCATAAGGGCTGTCACCCCCGATGAGTGTATTAACATCTGTTCAATGTAATATCGCATTCGGTACAATTGCAAGCCTTGAAGGAGTGTAACGATGTAAATTATTGATTGTGATAAGGTGATGGACCGGAGGGAGTTATTAACAACTGGTTAATAACATAATCGCATCCACTCTGATGGCAGAAGAGGAATTGGCCATGTTATGTGCAAACCTCTGATTGCAATAGATTTGTATATAATATTGCATCTAGTGGGAGTAATTGGCCATCGTCGATGGTATAGGCACGACTTATAAAAGACCTATAGAAAGTTACGATTGCAATTGGATAGTGACGTGGCATGTGGATCTCTCTGTTGGTATAGCCTCTCCAATGAAATCCTTCATAAATAATGATTGAATCTATTGTATAAATATTAAAGAAAAAAGGGCCTCTCTGATATTGTTTAATATGCAACATTTCCTTGTAATTCGGTCTCTCTTCTAAATTTACATTTCTTGTGAGTATTGGAACACTCGAATAGACAGAGGAAGCCATGGACCGAGAAGCCAAAGAATCAAGCGAGCATAGATGGATAAGTGAGCACAGAGGAAGCTAAAGTGACCAGAGGAGGGAAGCCAAAAGGTCAAGCGAGCATTGACAAAACCGAAGGTCGAGCAAGCGTTGAGGAAGCCGAAGCTCAAGTGAGTAAGGAGGTGTTGAAGCCCCAAAAATCGGGTCGACAACAAGGGGGATACCCACCCGTTCCGGACCTTGGTTAGCAGCTCCTTATCCGTTTGGTATAGTGGGTCCGACTGGGGATAACGGGACCAGTTTCTCGATCTTGGGTGTGTGTGTGTGTGTGTATAGAGTTGAACTATGCTGATCTGAGAGTATCTTAAAGCTAATCTAAATCAGATTCTTTAACTTCAATCTATGCTATTGTATCTAATGAGAAACAACAAGTCAAATCTATTCTAACCCGAGATTGTATATCTTCCATTAGGCGATCTAAAAAGATTTCGAATAATAACTGGTAATAAAGATCATTCAGCTATCATAAGAAAAGAAACCATTTGAGATAAACTACTTTGCATAAGAAGTTAGGCAAAACAGTTGTGAACAGCATATCGCATAATAAGCCATTCATATGTCACACATAAACAATATGACTCCACCGTACAAAAGTGCCAAATGATAACCCTATATTCAGGCAGTAACATATAAACAACTGAAACTGCAAATTACTTAAAGAGTATAAGCAGACATTGCCAAGAGATAAAAGTATGATTTATGACTAGTTCTACCCATAAGCCTCAAGCAAAACAATCTATTTCTACTTGTTCTAAAATCTACCAAGAGTACAGAAGTGAAACATCAATAGCAGATATCAAAATGCAAGTAAAGATAAATTTCGATCCATCCATTCATCAAAACCTCCTCTGAGGGTGCAGAAGTGCATGTTTTGAGGATAAGTTTTTGACAAATCTCCGGACCCTTCTCTAAATGCATGAGAAGGGTTAAAATACTAATTCCTAAATATAATAATAGTGTTTTTACAAAATTGTAGGATACGATTCTCAAATGACCGTCCTTTTTCTAATCTAAACAAAACGAAACAGCAAACTACTAAAAATAAGTTATTTCCGGATCTGGTCTTTGAAACTGCAAGTGTTCAGCATGGATTTGAGAAGAGTCGGTAGGCCGACTTCTGCGCTGAGCTGGGCTGCGAAAATGGAATCTATGAGAGCTGGCACTACTTTCTCTGCTGAGTTTGTGATGCATTTCACAGTCATCCATTGACTGTGTGGCTTGACTAAGTATCACCAATAGCACTCCCAATTCAACCTGTTCAAAGACTGGATCGCTTTTCCCTTTTCTTGCGCCTTCCCTTTCCATTTTGCCTCTATTCGTGACTTGTTTGGTAGGTATCCCGAGGTGGTTTCCGTGATCAAGTTGGCTCTGTGTAAATTTTCATTTACACAATCTGTTATCACTCAGGTTGTTCCTAGGCTCCTAATAGGGATACGGCCGAGGTAACCACAAACCAATCTTTGGATTACAGGTTCTAGCCCACCTGCAATCGGAGAGGGCTCTCTCCTTATGATTCAACCTTAGTTGATGATTTTAGGCTAGCT